>BSBM01003879.1:0-49564 GCA_027924585.1 Larix kaempferi | reverse complement strand
GATATGCTTAGTTATCCTAATATGGCCAGTATTCTTTAATCTTGAACACTCATATAACTATTATATACACCAATAAGATATATCCTATTAGTATATATTATGGATAATACAATAAGGTAACAGAACAAACACGATCAATCAAAGCGTACAGATGAATACAGCCCATTGTTTATGTGATTACCTATAAATAGGGTACTTATCCTAGTATCATTACTGCTTTCATTACCTATATAACCCAAATAGTTAGGTAAACTAGCATGGAACTCTGCTCAGTGAATGCTCTATGATATTCGATAATCATATTTATTATGTAAATACAAATGGTGTGATAGAACTAATGGTTATAACGCTATATCACAAACGATACTTTTATCACTGTTTATCCATGCCAACTTATGGCAATAGCTATAGTTTTATTACTATTTGAAGTAAAGCAAGTGTGTTAGCTGAGTGTAATAAGAGCTCGAATAAGGTTAGTCATTACAAAGCTAGGATCTAGCTCAATATCAGCATTCTTCATGATAGCTTGATCACCATGTATCCTTGTTCAATGGTTGTAACTATGCTATCTCAATCATGCTTACTGGAATCAACCAGCTTCATTATACTAATCACTGTTATTACCCTTTGAGACGATGTTGAAACCCACCCGATCATCCACACAGTGATTCAGAAGATGAAACACGTACTGTTGGAAAGGAATTTGATTATTCTGATTCAGACCACGTCCTTTCACAAGCAGATTCTGTCACTGTCAAGGAGATCTATCTTCCTCTTGTTATCCAGCCTATTGACCAGCTATTAATTTGCAACTGTTACTAGTCATTTTCTGGCCAATCCTAACTCCTATTTGGACGGTTGGTCTGATCCTATAACTGTGCATTCATTGGTTTATAATTTACATAACCCAATGTCAGGATCCCGCGGTCCACCTAATGCTGGGGGCTCTAATCCTACTGTATCTAATGTGTCCCTGGGAGGCACCAACGGTGCTTTCGTCCCATTTACTACCAGATCCCATCCTCCCAGCTACCAACTGCAAACATCTGGCACACATTCTTATGGGGATGCCACCAGACAATGGTCCTTCACCATATGGCAATCATCCTTATGGAATGCTTCCCGTCAGTACCAATACTCCGGTCAACCACCCTATGTTAGCACGCCTAATCCGAATATGGATTTGGTTGCGAAAGCACATTCCTTCCTTTGGTCGGGGGGCATGGTTCAGTAAGAATAAAATCCACTTTTAGAAGTCCCCCAATGAGAGATATATCCCATCCGACCCGATCAAAACGAGTTGTTATTAGACCAAAATGGGGAATGAAATGAAATTAGATTTCTGTTGTACCGTGATTTTTCAAATAAATAGAAATGGTTGTACCACTCTCCCATTGATATTTTTATATAAATTTGGAGACGTAATGAAAGTGAAACGTATATATGCGAGTTTAGACCTGCCATAGCATAAGAAGTTGTCATCTTATCTTGTCCAACCAAACAAAGAATGGAGACCTATTATAGCTGCCTAGTACCTTACTATATAAAAGTAATTTATTGAATACCCTATTCCCGTTCCCAGAGTACCTTTTCCTTTGCGCGTATGAAGCTCAGTAATGTATGCGAGTATCACGTAGAGATGGCGAGTTCTTTTGTTCCAATTAAACTCTGGATCTTCCGCTCCTCTCTAACACACTTCTTCGGCTCATTTGTTGTGTGTTCAATCGCTTCCGCTTTTTGTGTGGAATCCCACCCAGTTGACAAGCAAGTATCCAACCCAGTAAATTATCCCTCCCACTCAGTAGATTGTATTTTTTTGAGTTGATATCGCTTCCGCTCTTTCACTGAACATCCACATAGTTCCAGATTCTTGTATAGAGATGTAGAGATTTATTCTACTAGAGGTAGGTGTTCCACATAAGCCATTCACTGAAACAATTTACTTAGTCCAAGCATGAAGCTGCATGGATGGACTACCAGCTTTATTGAAGAAGAGTTTGAATATTCACTCATATTATAACATATTAGCACATAATAAATGGTTCTATCTAGTGCCTTAGGTCCATGGCAATTAGCCTTAATTAGGACTCTCTTAGTCTTTAGAAAGAGCCTTAGTTCCCGGGTCTTTTAAGATTGCATATTCAGAGTAAAAAATAACAATGGTGTTAAAAAACGTAGATATGCGAGTCCAAGTGGAAACGTAGATATGCAAGTATCATATGTAGATCGTACCTTAGTCTGTAGAGTAGCTGTAGTCCTCCACATACATGCACTCAGAACTATTAGCTGTGGAGTGAAAGCAGTAAGGTCTTCCCATACCATAGAGTTAAAGCCTTAATACCATGCACTTAGTTCATGGCAATAAGCCGAGACTAGTAAAGGTAAGTTTGTGTCTCCATAAAGAGGTCGTGACGAAGGCAGTGAAATAAGAAGAAGGTTTTTTCACTGTTGTTCCACCAACTCAACTTCTTGCCTGACAAGCAAATGAGAAGGTTTTCCAATAGTGTATAGTCCCCAAGCCAAAATTATATGGCCTGGGCCCAACCTGTATAGTCCCCATCCCAACAACACAGCAGACCTCTTGTCTTGAGAAGAGACAATTACTCTTATTGGCTAATGCTCTCCACCACACCATATGAGAATTGGTAGTTGTCGGAGCCTGCCCTTAAGTTAAGAAAGAAAGGATACCTTTCCTAGGCATTGTCCAACCAAACTTATTTGTGTGTCTCCTGCCCCGACCGAACCTTAGATTGAAAAATCCATCTTGTCAGGTGGGGTAATGTAAGAAAGAAAGGAGATAGTATAGTGTATACATTGAACTTCATGCATGGACTAAGATAGATTAATTTTAAGGGTGCCCATGGGACTTACTCTAAGGCAAGTAGTTTTGGACTAAAGCAAGTAGAGCTTACGGAAACTATTAGTTATTACACTACAGGGGTAATGAATACTATTTCTCTATTGTGGAAATATGAAGAATAATTATACATCTATAACTTATATACCCCTACCCTATCTCTTCTTCCCAACTTTCCTATTTGACCTGGGACTAGGCTACCACTAGACCTAGATTCTAGAGTTAGTTGATGCAATACGGGAAGGCCCAATCCACCACGTAGATATATGACGTCGAATAGAGATGTGTTCATACCGGTCTTACTATATGATCTCACCATATATACGTTTCCAAGGTATCTACTAGCTGTTGGCTCTGCTGTAACCGCAGCAGCCGCCGGGTCTCCACAGTTCTCCATGCATAGGTTGTTGAATGCTCCTAGAATCCTAATAGATATGTGTTAACCTATGTGCATATAGACGTGTTAATATACGATGTTGCTGCTCTAACTAGCTCTGCGGAAACCGAGTATCCAGAGCTACTGCTCTCCATGACACTATAACTTGCATATCTACTTGGTTAATATACGATGTTGGCGTAGAACGTTTACAAAAGTCCCTACTAGCTACTGGTTTCTGCTGTTACCGGGTCTACACAGCTGCTCTCCATGTTTGGTTTTAATGGGTGCCAAGGCCATGGAGAATAGTTCTCGATCCAAGTGCTAGTAGTCTTGTGAAAGCCAGCAGACCTAAAATCCTATATTTCGCATAGAGAAGTGGTAATTGCCACGCAGCTTCTTACCTAGTTCATCAGCCAGTTCCTAAGACCTATTAAACTTAATCTGCAAACTTCTACGTAGTCATACCTCCTACACTTCTTACTACTATATCACGATCTCGCATACCCGGGAAACTCCCCTCCCTACCTGGGCACTAGGCCTACAATATTAGATATGGCCTCAGATGCACAATCCATATAACCATATATAAGAGTGGTTAATCTATGATATGGGAATACCTAATTGTTCATATATGATGTAACCTATATAAGTTCTAGCTCTGAGACGTGGATTCACCTGGTCCGAGGATCTTCACCAGTGGTGCCTATGTGGTCATGACAACCTACTGCAGGCCTCTACGCAGCCAGACCCTACCTAGTTTCAATTGCATATCTACTTGGCCATAACACCACCCATGCTCTGGGCATGGAGCTATGATGTTGTCATATCTACTGGTTGTTACTATATGGGATCTTTGGTCTAAACCACTCTCTGGGGCTGGTATCAATCCGCATAGATATGTTTACACTTGAACTTGCATCTCTGTGTTAGCAGCCTTGCCCTCCCTTTGGTCAAGCAAGCCTTTCCTTGTTAAAGCCAGAATTGAACCAACTATATTTCGCATAGATTGGCTCTTGGGCTCTACACCCGGGCTCTGCTGGGCTCTTCTAATATTTGTTCAAAGCCAGATTTCAATACTATATTTATAGCCCCAGTAATTATTGCAATGAGATTGACCTCCTAACTGGCTCTGCTGTTACCGCCGGGTCTCCACAGTTCTCCATGGTTTGTATGGGTGCCAAGACCCTAGCCCCAGAGTTTGAACTGCTACTTTGTTTGTGAAAGCCAGCAAACCTAACTACCTATATTTCATATGTGCATATCTACCTGTTAATATAAAATATTGGCATATCTACTTGGCACAATGCTCTGGACATGGTGAGAGTATGGCGGGTTGTTGAACAACTAATCGCATGGAGAAGTTTGCACCTTACTTTTGCGCTGGGCTAAACCACAACCTATGAATCTGAAATTCTAGTAGTTCTATGGGGCCTATTTGGACCTGGGACTACGCTGGGACTAGGGCTGCTCCTGGGATTGATGTCCTGGGATTGATGGGAGACCTGGGACGGCTGCTCAGGACTACACTGAATAAGACCTATGAAACCTCTACTGCTACAACCTTTTTACTTTATAATGTCGCCATGGAGACTAAGAACTTGAACTCGCATGGATAAGTTGAAGTCCTCATATAAGACCTATATACCAGGTTGTTTCTATAGTAGTACGCAGCCCAACAAGGTGAACCCCGCATCTAGACGTGTCCTAGGTCGTTAATATATTATATCAGCATGAATAAGTTTGCACAACAACCATAACAACCAGTCTAATCTGAAATTGGCATATCTATTAAGACCTAGTAAACCTAACACCACCTGCATACCTTACCTCTATGCAGCCCATACCTACTAGTTCATATACAATACTGACATAGATACTTGGACACTTGAACTTGCATATTTACGTCCTGATGGCCTAGTCTCCTCTCCAAAGCCAGCCCCATATTAGAATACCACGCTCTACAGAGCCTGTTTTACCTGGGACTAGACTCCTCCTAGACCTACTACCTAGTAGTAGAGTTGATGCTATACGGGAAGCACCAATAACGGTTTAACCTATGATGTTGTCATATCTACCTTTTACTATATGATGTTTCCATCTCTGGGTTGAACCTTGGTGCCAAGGCCCCAAAGCCAGATCTAATTCCCACCAAGAAGGAAGCAAGCGTGAACCAGCCGGAGTGACCAATCTCTCATTGACCTAGAGGTTTACTTAGTTATTAGTGTAGGTTCATTCCACCATCATTCCAGGAGGTCGTTTCCACCAATTACGTGTAGGGGCCTACTCACAGGGGCTATAGTAGTCCCGGCGGCCAGCATGCATGTGTTCTGTCCATCCACCCCAATATAATAAATGTATTATATGGCCTACTAGTTCATACATATATGATGTTGCCATACAGACGCCCGGAGGGACTCATACGAGGTTACGAGTGTGAGGTTTCACTTCCGCCGGATAAGACTTAGCTGGGCTGGACCTAACCACCTGCAGACCTCCCTCGTTGCAGCCATACCTACGACTACGACCTTTACTATATGATGTCGCCATAGATACGTTTGCACTTGTACTACTCGCATATCTGCTTGGTTCATAGTGGTACCTACTAGGCCTAGACTCTACACCTTGGAACAACCTAGAGCAAAGAGGCCTGTTTGTCTAGTGATACTGGGTTCATACTAAGCCCAGTCCGAAACGTAGATATACAAATTGGCCTAATAGTGGTTAATATATGATGTTGGCATGGATAAGTTGGCGCCTCTTAGACCAGCATATCCACTTCTAGTTACTACAAAACCAACAATCTATTATTGGCTACTTACTACTCTCGACTGGGGTCCTGGGATTGATGGGAGACTACTAAGACCTAGCTGGGCTGGACCTAACCTGCCCTGCAGACCTCATAGCAGGCGGACCTACGACATCTCTTACTATATGAGCTAGCATAGATAAGTTTTCACATACGATCTCACATCTATACGTGGTTCATATAGGAACTGGATTTAACCGATCTCCAGGGGTCTAGTTTTAACATATGAAGCCATGGATAAATCGTCATAGTCTCATGTAGCTGACCTCATTACAGCCATCTCTACTACATACAGTAGTAGTGCCATCTTAGTTCGGACTAGTTGATGCTGGTGGAGATTCACAACTAAGGTCTGGTGCTGATGCCAGAGCAGCTCTGCTGGGCTAAGAGACCTTGGTGACCTAGTCTGCACTTGTCTCTCTAATCCGAATAAATCCGGATCTCATCTATTCCGATTTGACCTTAGAAACGTGGCATAGATATATGATCTCGGGAGAAGAACTGGCCATGGCAAACAACTAAGAGCTCACCCTATCTACTGCACTTGGACTAGCAGATCTATGTTCCACATATTATACTGGCATAGCGTTTGCCCTTGGACTTGCATATCTACTTGGTTCACATACGATATTGACATAGATACTTTGAACTTGGACTAGCATTTCTACATTTTCAGGGTCTATGCCTATTTAGACCTGCTGGGACTAAGCTCCTCCTCATCGCCATGGGATCCTGGCTGGTCATAAACAACTATAATTCTAAGAGCTCCGGCGAACTCTAATATAGTAATAGAATACTCTTACTATATTATATCGCCATCGAGACGTTTACTAGCCCACGAAACAACTTTCCTTTTTTTTCTACCTCACATATCTGTCAGAGCCAGACATCTTCACCACATACATTGCCATACAGACCGTTGGACCTAGTAGTTCCAAAACCTCTACAAAGGGCCCAGGTGCCTCCTACCTCTACCGGAGCTTGCTGCCGCGGACTAGTGGAGCCGTAGAGTAAAGTTACTAGACTAGCTTGCATTAGCATAGAGACCTTATTAACGTATGATATTGACATGGATAAGTTTGAAATTGTCTATAGCCCTAGAGTGAAGTCCAAGTGAAAGCCTTATTTAACATATGATGTTACCGTGGAGACGTTGTGAACCCGCCTTTAAAGAAGCCCCGCTAGTAGTCGCAGGTGCTGATGCCAGAGCTGGACTCTAAGCTTTTAGTGTAAGAACTACTTATATATGATGTAGCCACTAGAAACGTTTACACTTGGATTTGCATATCCATCCTAGACAAAGGCCTAGACAAAGCCCCATAAATAGGCCGGTCTCCCAGAGCTCTCCATGTATGAGTTGCTGGTTTGCATAGCCCCATAGTGAAATCGTGGTATTGGTTTCACCTACCTAGCAGCCATGGAGAAGTTGACACGGCGCCATGTTCAGCAGGCCTAGTCTGCTCTAGTCTCCCTAGTTTTGACCTCGGACTTGGAAACTCTACTCCTGAGGGCCTCTCTGATATGATGGCCTTACTAGTTAACACATATATGATGGCTATATGGAAAGATCGGGGGCCCTACGAAACACTATGCCAGGTGTTGATGCCAGCAGAGCTAGAGCTAAGCCTAGGCGAGCGAAGACCTCGTCGTCATAGCAGCCAGATCTATATACGTGGTTCTATGATATCGGCATGGAGAAGTTGCACCTTTAACATGAGTTAAAGCCTTTGTTGAACTTGTCTAGTCTAGGATCAGACCTGCTGACTTCAATCTAACCTGCAGACCTATATAAGCAGCCATATCTACTCTACCAGGTCTACCTGCCTGCCATTAACAACATGGACAATACGTTGACCTTGCCCATAGGCCCATACGATGCATATCTAGAAGTTGAATCTCTGTATCACCATGGGGACGTTGTTATTGTGCCATGAACATTTCCATATCTACGTTTTTCACATCTATACTACTTTAAAAACTGTCTCGAAATTACGGGGTTTATTAAAAGAACTTCCCCGAAGGATCCCCGTCGGAGGAACTATTTCTTATAAACAGCAGCCGCGTGATAAAGGGCCAAGAGCCTTATTATCTCTACTGCCCATACTGAAGCTGATATCATCATCAGCCAATGCGCCAAAGAGCATGTTGTATATCATTTCTCAGTCTGTGTGAGTGATCCCATAGCAGAGATATATCCGATCCGTTCTTTATTAGTTGCTTTAATCCATCACCCTTATCTGTTCTTGAATAGCTGCTTTCATCCATAACCCCCCTATCTGTATGCCATTTTTCCATCAACCAATCTGCTGCAATTCCCCATCAATATTCAATTCGCTGCAATCTCGTACTTCGGAGCAACTTCGGAGATTCACTAATAAAGCGCCTACAGGAAGGGTTGTTGTACCTGGATCAGAATGGAAGGAAGGCGGTGGAAAAGCTCTATAGGAAGCCACCAGTGCAAGACTGTTTAGGGCATATTAAAAGGTAAGTCGTAAGGTAAGGTGGGTAGTTGGTAATAAATCGTAAAGGTAAAGGGTATATAAGGAGGTGCGCAAGCAAGAGTGCCTAGCAACAAAGGTATTCCTGGCTTCAGCAAGAGGTTAGGGTATAAAAAGGTGGATCGGTTAAGTCTCTAGCATCTTATTGTTCTGCCGATTAAAGCCAAGCCAGCTCTCCATCCGATCCGATAAAGCAAGAAGTAAGACGACGACCCTGCCCTTCCATAAATAAAGAAGTAAGACGACCAGGCATGCCATCCAGCAATCGCATCATGGGTAGGTAGCTCGGGGCTCTGGTTCGAGAAGGTATAGATCGAAGAGATAAGTTCAAAGTATGAGTTTCAATCAATCAATTGTTAACTTGGATCACACATTTACCTACCCTGCTAGGTCCCTTCTATCCGTCCAGACTTTTTCTCTCTCAGACCTAATCTGGCCGCTCCGATACGACCAGGCAGGTATCTATCCGTTTCCAACCCAACCTCGCCACATCATAGATTCCTTCGTCCGGTGGAAAACACCCCCCCCCCAAAAAGATATCTAGCAAGCAGCAGCCGGGTGGGTCCTAAAAGCAAGCAAGCCTGGTTCTTCAACAATCTTTGGGTTCTAGCTACACGTTCTAGCATCACTAGCCTCATGGGGTGGGTCTAACGAATACCAATAATAGAAGTTTCTGAATCACTGCGTACCTCTCGCTCGCATATTGGCCGGGTAGCATCGCCCATGAGTGATAGTTGTTCCTTCAATTCGCCCTCCTATCTAGTCCGGTTTTCTGACCCGTTAAAAAGGGCAATGTGACAGACTTGATCGACTGGCGGGCCACCAACTGGGTCAGATAATGGAGGTGGCGGCATGCATCATTGGAGTTCGAGGCATGGGAAGGACGGAATCTTATCGAATAAAGTAGTTGGTAGAGTTGGATGGGTTTTGGGAGGTTAGAATAGGTGCTTCCTCTATCCTGTGTTTACAAAAAAAAATGACCTCCCCCTCTGAACCACTCTTCATCGCGGAACACCCAACTGCGGAACTCATTGCTATAGAAGAAGACTGTTCCCTAGTCTCAGGCTGCACCTTAATATAATCGTAGGACTGCACCTTAATAATATGCCTGGCAGGGCTGTGATCTAGTCCGGGCAGGGTAGCGCCTTGGGATGATAGAGAGTGCGAAGGCGGGCCTATAAAGTTATCCTACGTATGAACCTGGTCCATCGAGATGGGAAATTCACTAATTATAAGGTGGCGTATGGCAAGACCTATCGGACCTTGGACCTGGCCATTGTTAGAGTGAAAACGCTTTTATACGGGGAGTGAATAAATATAATGAAGGAAAAGCAAGGAAGTGGGAACAGGGAAGGCAGGTGTTGGCAGTGTTGGTTCGATGTGTGTGATTCGAGAACTGAGGTCTGTCTGTAGGGACTGGGCGATGTGGACTGTGCCTTGGGCGACGTGTATTGGGCAGGCGGACTGAATCCGAACTGAATGGGAATGCGGGGATGTTATATAATGCGGTACTGGGAATGCGGGAATGCAAACTCGGACTGAACCAACTATGGGACCTTACAGATCCTTCTTTATCTCTCTCTTGGGTCATCAGTTTGGATCCTTCTGTTGGAACCTATGTTGCATTTATTACGTTCCCACCACATTCTTACGTTTCCTCCACGTTTCTTCCGTTTATACTATGCTATATATTCCCACCCCAAATGCATTCGTGTTATTACATATATAAAGAATGGTTATCGTCTAAGAAAGATATCTAGTGAAGTGATCATTTCGAGATCAAAATCCACTTCCATAATTACATATATAAATATTATTTCGAGGTCAACTTCAAAAAATGGGTGTATAAAACATTTATGCAATCACTATAAGCGCACTACTCTTTTGCGCAGCCCCCCTCCTTACCCCAAAAGACTTTATAGATCTATCTCTGTCTTGTGCTTTTACCTGCTAACTCAGCTTTCAAGTCCAGTATTTACTATGGTTGGCAGCTCTGATTGGCTATGACTTTATGACTACAACTGGCGACTGTTGGTTATAAGCTAAGAATGGCGTATGATCCTCAACGGGTTAATCGTATATAAAGCGCAGTAGTAACTCGTTCTTGATATGAGGGTATTGCCAACATAGCTGTCATCCGCAGTATGCACATATCCGTTGCTCACAGCACATAGTCCCTCTTCCCGGGGTATGGGAATATATCTTTGACCCTCCTCTACTTCTTTACACTACCAAGCATGGAGCGAAGGAATGCTTAGTGGTTTACCATAGGATTAAAGTAAAGCTCAGGACCGCCAAGCTCGGGCTCGGAACCATGCCTACCTCGCTTTTAGGGAATACCCAGCTGGGAAAGCCTACAGAATTAATGATGGAAATTGGAAAGCTAAGTAGTTGTGGGATTGTTCCGGTGGATGATCCAAAGAACCTCCTAAAACACGCGCGCATTTAAGCCCCTACCCCTTGTACCTCAGGCGAGTGGCTTAACGCTCCTTGAATTCCTTCAAAATGGTTATATGCTATTCGGGACCTTAAGGAACAAGCAATCAAATGGTAAGGCCTTACTCCTACCCCGTCCACAAATAGATTAACTAAATGGGAAATATCTAAAAAAAGGTAGGTATTAAGAATCAAAGGAATCAATAAAGGCTTTCCTATTGGCGAGTCATAAATGGATATAATAAATTGCTTAAAAATGAAAAGCAATAATATAATTAATAAGTGCATTCCCCTCATACCGTAAGAAATTACCCTCCCTAACCCGGCGAATCCGGGGATGCTTTCCTGCCTGATATCTTGGTTAACAAAGATGAAGTAATAGTCATAATTATGTCCCCATTCCCATATTATCAATATTTAGATTGAAAAGGAAATACACGAGTTATAACGTCAATGAAGCAATTCCCTTCTTACCCATTCATTATTGGTTGGACGGGACACCACCTAGGTACCCTATATATGTGTAAAGCTAGCCCCCCTAGTGTAGTGCCTTGGAAAAACCTTAAGCTACATAGTGCCAGATAAACCAAGCCCAAAGATAGTATTCAGTTTTCTAGATTTCACCACTATTTGAATTATTTTTACACTCTTTATAAACCTAGTCCCCCCTGAGTGGATGGGGGAAAAGCCTTAAGCCCCCTAAAATGTGTATGGAAACAAGTCCAAATAAACAAGCTTTATTAACTGTGTTAGTCTCACCTGGAGTATGGACACTTGCTTTAGTCAATTGGTCCAGCATTCATTGAAACAAACCTTAGAATCTTGTCCATCAGAGTAAATATCGTAAGCTGTAGAGACAACTACTACTAGAGATGCAAATATTGTTTTAAACTACTTATTCAGTAGGAGTTTTGTTGGAGAGTTAGATTCCATTAGTCCTAACAAACCAAATATTTCTATTACCTTTTTTGTATGTGCTTTTCAATGAGCATAATACCTATTGGCGAATGCACTTTTTGACTGGTCTCAAAGCTTTAATTAATTCATGCATGATGGCATATATCATGTGTTAACTCACCATTCTGTGGGAGCTTCAGAGAGAAATATATCTCATTGGAGAATAATATGAAAAAGAACACAGATTCCATGCACTTTGATCTGAGTGAATATCATATTAAGCTGTAGAGTTTAAGCCTTATGGGTCCCTAAGGCCTACGACTTATGGTACTAGCTCTAGAGACAGGAAGCCCTACCAGTATGTACCAGTAAGCCCTTGTTGGACACTTGCTTTAGTTTTCGTCTAGCATATCTTCCCGTCCCAGCTTACCTCATAGTAATTGATAAAGTAGATGCAGCTGGTGGAGCAGTTGGTTCTTATGATTGTGCAGATTACGCTCTCGATTGTACAGTTGATTCAGTAGATGAAGCAGCAGGAGTGGATTCAGGAGATGTAGAGAAAGCAACCAATAAATATGGTAACACCAGCAGACGTAGGAACATCGCTCTTAGAGGCAGCACCAAATACAGTAGCTTCAACAGCAGATCGACCAGCATAAATAGCAAAACCAGGAGCACAGGGAGCATCCGGGTAAACAGAAGTAAGGGTGGATGGACCAGTTACAAATACAATTGCAGAGCCCGCGAATCGTAAAGGTAACAGAAGCCTAAGAAGAATCAATTCTAAATTAAGATCCCACAGCAAAGGTTGCAGTTTAAGTGGTATAGGCACCAGCAGTAGATCCAATTGACCAAGTTAACCGAGAATCTATTGATCCTGTGCTAATCGATGACTTTGAACCAATCGATTGAAGCTGATCCACCACTAGAAGCAAAGGTAGCAGCTAGAGCAAAGCTAGCAGCAGCACTAATAACGGTTGACCATGTGAAAGCAGCGTTGGGGGAAGGGAGCAGCATTCAAGCGAACAGGAGGAGCAAACTACTTATTATTTACCTCAAGATGCTGATCCAGGTGCAATTGATTAAGTGGAAGGAACAATGGAGATAATAATAAAGGAGGTAAAGGAAGTAACAGAAAGGAGTAGTTTACCGAGCGTCTATTCCTGTCCCAATGTGAGATTCTCCAGTCCCCGGTAACTTAGTTGCATATCCAAACACATATCCCCAAGGGTTGGTGGAAGCTAAGTAGCCTGTCTTGAGAGCTGGGGATAAAGCATAGATGGGTTAGATGATGTGCCGCAGTAGATGCTTTGATAGTCTGATCTCGTTCTGACCAGGTGTAGCACGGTGGTCGTACAATAGGTATAGGGTAATAATTCGCTGCCGTATATCCGAATATACTTTAGTCCCGGTTTATCAAGCTATTTATTCATCAGTAGACCCAGCATCTAAGCCCGCGGCATACCTTCGAGTTACAGAGCTATTGCCTATTCCAGTTCCATAATATCCAGAGTGATTACGGGGCGTATGACTTTATAGGTCCAAACTAAATTGAGTGGCATAAAATTGAGTGGCATAGACGAAGGGTCGAAAGCATCTATGGGGTTCCCCGCCATTCCCCCGGCACAAGCTAATAGATACCGTCAAAAAAGTCAAAGTAAAGGTCATACATCCATATATAGCTCTTAGGGCAAAGGGAAACTTGATAAGGATACAGAGGTTTTAGTTTCACCAGCGGCCCCGGCTTATTCTAAATCTGTAGGTACAACGTGTAGCCCCAATGTGTAGGTCCCACTCCTCCCTATAGGTACACACATAGGTGCAGACCCTGTAGGGTACAATGTGTTAGTCTAATTTTAGCATATACTTATTATTAACTAAAGACGGGGTTTTAATGGGATATTTAGAGTATAGATATCACTTGTATCTCCTACTTGTAGGTATCACTTTGGACAATTTGTAGGTATCATTTCGGTCAAGTAGTACATATTATCCCTCCAACTAAAGTATAATCAGTAACATAAGTACCTATTGCAGTTTACCAGTGAGAGCAGCGGTTGTGGGTGGGAATAAATAGAAGGTTGAAGTTAATCGAGCAGAGAAAGGCATCCCTTCGAGTTGCAAAGCCGTTCCTTCGTACGGTTCCAGGTCCAGGTTAAGCAGTTACAGTGCCAGAACCATATGATCTAGCACCAGTAGCAAGAGAAGCAAGGGTAGCTGGAGCAGAACCAAAAGCAGCAACTGATCTTTACTTTGCTGATGTTGCCGTGGATTCTGTCAATGAAGCTACAGTTGCTTCGGTTGATTCAGGAGATTCAGCAGCTGATTAAGGAGTTCCAGCAGCAGCAGAGCCAGTTCCAGAACCAGCAGCAGGAAGTAGAGCAGCGGTTGTTTATTCTTCGGTAAATCCATAAGTTTTTGCGGTTTATTCAGTCTCTCCGCTTTATATTAAGCAGTTCGAGTTGATCCAGTCGAAGAACCTGTTGATTGGGTATCCCCCACCCCAGTAGCAAAGGTTGCAGCAGTAGATTCAGTCGTTTATGCCATTGGCATATACTTATTATTACCTAAAGACGCAGTTGTGTTTGTTGCGTCTGTTTATTATGCAGAAGTCGATCCAGCAAAAGGTGATTTCGATCCGGCAGATGTGGAGTCAGTTGATACTTTTGATTCACCAGCAGCTCTCCGCCGTTGATGCCTCTGATGAATAAGTTTATGCTTTTCCGATGAAGTGTTGGCTTATCCAGATAAAGTTTATGCTTATTAAGATGACGAAGGTATTAAACCACCAAATGATGATCGAAGAGATGAAAAGCAAGCCAAAAATGTTGTTGATTCTGTTGATCCAGTCGATCCACCAGCTACGGAAGCCAAAGAGCAAGCAGCGAAAGCACCTTATAGAGGTTGTATTTTATCTTACTTATATATTGCTCAGGGCTGCTCAAATCCGCCAGGTTTAAAGGACCCTTCAGAGGTGATCAGCGTAGTGCCCCTTTTTTCCCTAAAAGCCTGAGCTAGATTGAGGCTTACTTAAATAACTATTTGCTTTTAACAACTATTTAGCAGAGCGGCGCGGTAAGGATCTATGGCTGTGTGCCGTAAGGGGAGCAGTTTGGAAGGATGGTCGAGTGACCTGCCTCATATCAATTTTATAAAGGCAAAAGGTCAAACTCAGACCCAATGTATCTCTCTTCTTCATCAAAGGAGTTGCCAATCCTATCTGAGTCTTCATAAGTTATGGGTCCTAGATCAGGCTTTAAACAATTCTCAAGAAGCTTTGCCTTTTCAAAATGAAAGCTAACTTTCTTTTTAATAAGTTGAGGTTAACACTTAGACTAGCTTGGCAAATTCAGTGTTAACACTATCTTATAACCTTTGTTCTCCCTTTCAACCTGAGTCCAAACACCTTCAACCGCATTCGTTGCCTAGGAAGCATTGGGAGCTAGGGTGGCTACGGTGGTGGGGCCAACTCTGGGTCAATCTGTTAGTTATATAAGTGTGCAGTCCCAAATAAGATGGTCCGGGCTTTTACAGCGAAAGCAAGTATTAGGCAAATTAATGTTGCAACCCGTTTTCTACGGACCTAATTACTTATCCGGATTAGCACAAATTCCTTGAGCTCCCCTGAAAGGTTAACCCTAACATAGACTCAGCGTTGAGGCCACGGGTTTTACAGCATATATCCACAAAGACATTGTAAGGATATACTATCCAAAGCACCATTTTAAAAACAGGATGTCAAACATGCAAAGTTGTGGAAGGTCGTTCCATTTGAAAAGAAGAAGAAATAAGAAATATTCAAGATTATGCAAAAGTGTATAGAATAAATAGGGGAGAAGTTTACATAGATGTTATTGTCCAAAGATGATCAAGAGTCTCAAAGTTGGTACCATTACTATGAGGACTATGATTTGAAAAGCAAAGCTCAATCCCAAACGAACAAGGCACAAGGTTAAAACGATACTTTTATGTTACTCATGCTTCCTGTAGCCCTGTTGTGAATCCAATGAAAAGCCTTATATTATTGCATTGGTTACATAGCTCAAGATTCTAATTTTATTATTGTACAAATATTCAAACTCTGGTTGGTCACACAAAATCCAAAGTTTGAGAAGGTTTGGTTTATTAAGTTAATATTTTTATGATTATAAAGCCTATTAGGATGTAAGCCCGGACAAATAATTTATTCCTTGAAGACAATAAAGAGTGAGGATAAACAAAATGTTTGCCACGATGTAACTAAGAAAGAAAAATGCCTGATACTCAATGATGTTGAAGAGGGTAGTATCCGTGATGATGAGGTAGTGAATGCTGAAAAGGTAGCCTATAAGGCGTAGCCTCCAAACAAGAAGTAGCTTTAGGAGATGCTCAGAATGAATGGTTGTCTAAATGAGTTAGTGGCCAAGTACCAAGCCACACCACCTTCAATATGATAATGATTGCAACCTGATGGAGCAATATGGATAGTTGCCTAAGTGGACTCTACCTAAAACGTTAGGATATATACGTGGTGGGGGGGGTGATGGCAACTTCAGTGGCAGTTCCGTATGTGTTAAAGGAGGAGAGAAGCAACAAATGTGTGATGTAGTCCTTCGTATTTGTAAATAGCTGTGTTTAATAATTAAGGGGTTAAATAATGTGTTAAGAGTATGTGTATTGGGATAATATAAACACACAAATATATGTTTGTATTGTTAATGTTAAAGTTATAATAGTAACCAAATGCAAATGTAAAGGTTAGGCGGTTAAACCATTGTAACTACTTAGGGGTGTTATAAATATTGCAACGAGACATGATGTAAAGATGAGAGAGTGAGTGGTACAAGTATGTTGGCCAGCCTGCCTCGAGCATCCCAAGCAGCACAAGGAGTCCCAGCAGCACCAGTTGAATAAACACCAATTGAACCAGCCTCATTCCCAGTATAAGTTGAAGGAGCATTCTTCCCAGCATAACCAAGAGCAGCTGAAGGAGCAATCCAATTGTTAAGTTGTAGGTTCCTGGGGGGTTTTTACTACTATAGTGGAGTAGGAGGTGTAGGCTGTATAACTGATTGGGTCTAATTTACTTTAGCATTAGCTTAGGGAGCATCTACAACACCATCTCCCATAGAATTACAATCTCGATGACAGTTACGACGAGGCCTAGGAGGGGCTATAGCAACACTGTGCTCATAAGGGAGAATGTATCCATCATACTATTTTATATTATGGCAGATATAATAAGCCGCCTCCAGAGCAAGCACCTTATCCATGGCTTCTTTGAGGGTTACAAGATAGTTATTATACTATTTAAGCTACAAGTCATGACCCAAGGCTTCGATCAAAATATGGTAAAGCTCATTAAAAATAATTTCATTTCACATCGTGACAAGGCCAGTTGTAAGCACTCAGTTGTAAGCACTATATAAAGTTATTAGCCATTTCTTTGTCTCCTAGGTGGACATGGGTGAGAGAGACCACCTCATAAGAGTTATCATCCCACAAGGATAAGATTGATAGGAACTAGTTGTAGAGCTGGTCAAAAGACTCAATGGAATTCTATGGGAGGTGCTAGAACCACTGAAAGGCTACTTTTTCAAGTGTGCATGGGAAGACCTTAGCCATAACATCAAAGTATTCTCTCAGGTCTTTGCAGATGTTGGAAAATTGAGCGAGATAAGCCTTCGTGTCTCCAGTCCCATAATATTTGGTTCGTTCCCCATGTGTTGTGTGTTGTGTTCCATACGGTGGTTGTACCCCATACAGTAGTAGTTCGTTCCCCTCATGTGGTCGTTCCCCATCCATTAGGTGGCTCTCCATTAGGTAGGTATCCGCCGAAGTCACCATTTGCTGCTGAACCAACATAATTCTCAGCATTCCCAAGAGCAGCTGAAGGAGCAATCCCATAAGCGTCATGATTCCCAGCAAAAGCAGCAGTTGAAGCGGCATTATTATTAGAATTAACAGCATTCCCCTCAACAATAGAAAGAGCAGTTCCATAAGCATCCTCATGAGTAGTTGAACCAGTTTAAGGAGCATTATTCCCAGGGTCACGCCCAGCAAAAGGGTTCTAACCAGCCTCATGACTGGCAGCACTACTACAACCAGCGGTTCCAGCATTAGCAGCGTTATTCCCAGCATCAACAGTTGAACCGACATCAATTGAATAAGCGGTTTAAGGAGCATTACGACCAGCAATTTCATTATAAGCAGTTGAACGATAATTAAAGCATCATTTAAAGCATAATTCCAAGCATAAGCACTATAACCAGCAGTACAAAGAAATTTCTAGCAGCATAAGTTGAAGCAGCAGCACCAGCCTTATTCCAAATAAGTTGAAATTCAATTATTGAAATCAGCAGTTCCGGCATCATAATGATTCCCAGCCTCACCAGTTTAATCAGCCTCATTCCCGGCATCATAATTATTAGCAGTATTCTAATAAGCATAAGTTGAACCAGCATAAGTTCCGGCATCGTTACAACTAGCAGTTTCAGGAGCATAATTCCCAGCCTCAGTTCCAGCCTCATAACCAGCATTCTCCACCAATTTACGGTCCTCGCGGAGGGGCGGGAAGAGAACGAACAACCACAATTAGAAGGGAAGAGAACGAACAACCACAATGACGAATATTGAGATTGATTAGATGAGATGATGAGAGAGGTAATGAGATTGATTGAAAGGAAACCCAGTCAAAGTCCATAGGACCTATGGTGACCCTTTAGGGCATTTAAACGGCTAACCAATTATGCTAGTGCAATAGTCCAATAAGGATACCCGGACTATGGTGGAAGGATGCCAGACCTTTCAAATGTACCCTTTATGAAATGTACCCTTTATGAAATGGGTGGAAGGATGCCAGAAGTACCCTTTCAAGTCAATCCTTTCAAGTCAATGTACCCTTTAGAGAGAGAGACAGGAAGTAAGTACTTTTCATAGTCCCCATAGCCAGTTGACATTGCTGATAGTCCTTGGCACAATAGTCCCTCCCTGCCCACCTGGTATAAGAACACTATATGTGAGTAAGTTATTAGCATGTGAGGCAAGGAAAAAGAAAAGCTCCCCTTCAATGGCCAAGAGGATAAGAACGCATACCACGGGAAAGGGGCTTACCCCTGCAGAACAATTAGAAGTCTCATTTCAGGAACAACTTTGAGAAACCGGGAGTTTAACTACAGCTTCTTCCGCACTACTGCTAAGACCTTAGACTAGCTAAGTGAGTGAGTAAGTGAGGGTCATTCCCGATAGACCGACCAGGATGGAGTTCTACGTGACCAGTCTCGTCGATTACAACGTACACAGGATGTTCTAAGTTACCAGCAGTTTCAATAACATGTGCTCAGGAAGGAGGTGTTCGTGCTGTGAACAGTTGCAGTATGTGACCAGGAAGGTACGGGATGTATGGGTATGGGGTTACTTAGGGGAGTCAGTGAGTTAGTCAGTAAGTTGGGATCTTGCCCAATAAATAGCACAAAGCCCAGTGTGAGCAGTTATCAATAACCATTGCTAAGCTCCAACTAATGTAGTGTGAAACTTGTTGCTCTTAGCTTATAATACCCTGCACCCGGGAGACTTTTATAACGTGTCGCATCTCTACGACCCTTCGGTGTTCACCCTCGTACCTCGTGTGAGGTTTACCTTTTCTATTTCAAAATGAAAGAGGTGATCATTCCATTCCCTAAATAAACAACCCTTGAATCCATGTTTGTTTGGTTGTTTGTTTGTTGGGATAGCCGAGCATTAAAGGTCATTCCCAGTGGTTATAAATCATTGCCAATAAGTAAGTCAGTCAGTGAGTGCCCAGGAGGTCCCATTGCTAGCCAGTCAGCCAAATGTCAGTGTATCATCGCCAGTCACATTGTCAAAGAAGTGTGGTTGGACAAGATGCCAACTTATTCTAATTTGATGTCGTTGATAAATAAAATCGCGCATTGGTACTAATCCAACCCAATGGGTTTTTACTCCTTCTATAGTGTACAATGGGGATAATCCGCAGGTGATCCAAGAGAAAGGCAGTAAAGTAAGAAAGTGAGTTTTAGTTCCACACTTTACTAGAGTGGAAAGCCTTAGTCTTTGCTGGCCATAGAGGATACTTCCCCCGGTACTAGCTCTAGAGACAAGATGAAGTAGTCATGCCAGTCATAGACCCAACCATAGAACATACCCCCATCGGGAGACTAAAAAGGAACCAGGGTAGGTACGTCTTCCAGTGCACTAATTATGATAGGATAGTCCCTAGTCTATGATTCTATGATAATGATACTCGCATATATACGTTTCACTTTTCCATTGTCAGTAGTTCTGAGTAAATGTAGTGCCTCTCTATCTCTGTTGAGTAGAAGTGTAGTTCTTTCTCTTTCTTGTTGTGCTATAGCTCCTAATCCCCCCATATGGAACTTCTTATAGAGAGAGATTAATCTTCAGTGTGTGAGGTACACCAACCTTATTGAAAATAAGTACACCACTTGAATAGAATCCATCTACTTTCTTTCTTACACCCACCAGACAATATTGATTTATAAATGGCCTCAGCAGGTTCGGTCGAGGCAGGCATGCACAAATAGGTGTTTACAATGGGTGGCTTAATAAATAGAATCCATCCGCACTGAACTTTATGATAGGTTACCTATGATTGCAAGGTGGTGTTCATGTTCAATAGATCCAGAGTAAACGGGGGTAGTTATTATTACTCGATGCCAGAACTCTTTTCCGCTGTGTTTGGGTTGGGTGGGACCAGACAAAAACAGGTTGGGGTGCACAGGCCAGTTTCTTCGGACTTCTGATTACCAGTATGAGCTCGCATGGATACATTTCACTTATTCATAACAATAGATAAAATATCCATCCCATGTGGTCTCTATTCCAACACAAACCGCCAGTGATGCTCCAAGATTATTTGTCACACTCTCTACTACTTACTACTATAGATCCAGGTTCGATGCAGCAGAATACCCTATAGGATAGGTAGTTGGGTTATTGGCCGGTACACTGCAACACTCCCCCATGTTGGTTCAGTTTCAATGCTGCTAGGTTTCGTCTGTCTCCATCAAAAAGGAAAAAAGGTAGAGTCTCCCCCTTTGTTGTTGCCTTAGTCCTTGTTGAACCGCATGGAGACGTCCTTGCCATCCGATGTTATAAATCCATCTCTAAGAAATCACAATACATCCGCTATAGAGAGATGAATCTTCAGTTTGAGGTGCACAAAACAACTTCTCCATGCATTACAAGGTGCAACAAACAATGGTAACTAGCAGCCTTAAGAGCATTTCCAGTCGTATCCATTCTGTGAAAAAGAAAAAGAAAAAGAAAGCTTACTTCTAAGAGCTCTAACGAATAAGTTCTAGTCCCCTGAGCTTTAGCGAAGAATAATAAGGTATAGCAGCCTTAGTCCGCCGGTAGTCTTAGCTGCTGGTAATATAGCTAAAGTCCGTTTCCTTTCCTTTGTCCATTTCGTCTGATTTGCCGCTTTGATAAATAAGATTTCCTTTTTCTGGGGTCCGAGGTAAAAAGCTATTCTCTCTCATCCGGGCAATAAAAAGAAATTTGCCTCTTTTATGAACTATACCCTTTCATAAACAAGTTTCCCTTTGCTTTGAGGTTTAGGCGAGAGAGAAAGGCAAGTTGCAGGTCTAATTTTATAGGGGCGAACCAATGGATGGCAGCCAACAGACGACGATAGAGAAGAAGTTCTTTCATAGATAGGATAAACCATAATTGCTAACCCATGCATGGTGGCATGTCACATTTGCCTACGTCCCGGAAACGGGGGCCCTGGGAGAAGATATAACTTAGGATGTTTTTCCACATGTTCCGATAGTGAAGCACTAAGGGTCTCCAATAGTCGGTAGCCTCCTTCTGGTTGTGTTGATGCCAGCTTATGGGGGTGGGTCATAAATGAAACTGAACACCAATAGATAATTAGATAATGACATAATGTGTTTCCAATGAGCGAACCAGAGCGGAAGTGGAATTGCATGAAGTGGCCAAAGTGAATGTGAGGTGGCTGGTGCTTTGCTTTTAGTGTGTTTTTATATGCACGTATATGATGCAATCACGGCTTGTGCTTAATTAAATGAAGCTAGCTAGGGGCGGAGGCATGCTTTGATTGAATGATTGGATTCATTCGTGCAGCGAACGGCTTAAGTGAACGGCTTGTCTTCTGTGAGTGGCGTATGCTCACCACCCCCGGCACAGTACAGCACACGGCAAGCTATACGGCTAATGGCGGGCGGCTAACACAGCACAAGCACACAGCACTAGCAATTCTGCCAATTTAGTTACATTGAGAAAACATCCCGAGAGTTAGTTAGTTAGTTAGCAAGATAAAAAGAGAAGCTGACTTATGCAGAACCTTTCCAATATGAGTTAGTAAGAGCATTTTTTCTTTCCACTTGTTGTGTCCCCCGAGCTCCAGCGAAGAAGCTATTATTATAGGGGGGTGTGTCCGCCCATCCAAACCAAACAAACAAAATAAGAACTCTAGTGTCCTCTCCTTTGAAGAAATAGGATAAGACCTATGAGAAACATAACCTGCAGGCCTCATTGCAGCCGTATCTACTCTACCTGTTAATCTATGATGTTGCTAAATCTACCCAACTAGTTCATATACTATATGGCATCATCTCTACCTGGCACTGATTGGCGGCATATCTACCTGGATCGGCATCTCTACGTCCTGGTGCTATGGGCAGCAGGTAATTGCATAGAGAAGTTCTTGGCATCGATACACGATGTCGCATATAGACATGTTAATATACCTAGATATCGCATATCTACTTGGCTCCCCCTAATTCCACTAGCTCTACTCTTAAAAATAGGTTTCAATTGCATATCTACGTTTCTACTTGGACTCACATAGATACGTGTTATATATGAGCTCGCATATCTTTGTTAATTTATAATATTACATATATACGTGTTACTACCGGACCTACTACAACATCTTAATACATCTTAATATATGATGTGACCATAGAGAAGTTTTTATAAAACCATACCAACTAATTTATATACTGGCATAGAGAAGTTTGGCGGGTTGATTTCAATTGCATGGAGAAGTTCTGCTTGGCCTAAGACTTGGAACAACTGCTACTCGTGCTACGGGTGGTGGTAAAACTGGTGATGCTGTAAATAATGCTCTTTTAACTGCTATTGATTGAAATAATTCCGTTTCAACCGCTTATGGGAATTATCCTGGAATTGATCCTGCTAGTTAAACTGATTATGGAAATGATCTTGGAACTGATCCTTAGAAGTAAGTTATAAGGGTTGGTCCTTAGTTAGCCTGAGTTAGTAAGATTATTATTACGAACGAAATGACGACATATAGTGGGTTGGTATTTTAAGGTTAATCAAGTAAGGTCCTGGTCTCGCTTGAAAAGCATTCCTGTGTCAACCTTAATAGGTTTTGTAACGGTCATGCATTAAAAAAAACGTAATAAACCTATATTTGGTTTTCTAAGAAGGTAGAAAGCTCTCTATGTTTCCAAGTAGTCTACTTATTCCGGTGCGACTCTAAGTTCGGACGTGACGTGCATGCATTACTTAGGAGATGGTCTGGCTCTCCCAAACTTAACGACTTAACAAATTATGTTCACTTAATTGGTCGTGTAAAACATGGATTATATTATGTTATCCCAACAAGTCATCTTCCATCCATGCAATCAGGGCATGTGGTGGGTGTCATTAAGGAAGCACCGTAACTTCCTGCCTTCCTTTATGAGAGATTATTTTAGATTAAACCCAGTTATGTGAGATATTAATTTGACACCTACTAATATCTCCAGTTACCTACATGCATCTCCAGTTACCTACATGAACCTGATATACCTCCGAGCATACCCAGTTACCTCCAGGAACCCTATACACCTGCTAACATCTTACATTAATATGAGACACCTCCAACCTGCGCTGATGGAGCTATGTGCTTTAACATTATCTACCTGCGAACTTAGGGAGCTCGGAGTGCTTTAATCTCATCTAACAACGAACTTATCCAGTTACCTCCAGGAGTATGGAGTGCTTTCATCTCATCTAACAACGAACTTATCCAGTTACCTCCAGGAGTATGGAGTGCTTTCATCTCAGACAACCCAGGAAGATCACACTTTTAGAACCTCTTTACACCTCTCACAAATAGGATTAAACCCAGTAAAATCCCACATTAAGATATGATACCACCAATAGAAACCCCAGGGCTCCACAAACTAGTTTAGGAGATCCATGTCTCCAATTTTAGAGTATATCCGGTACCCAATTACGCAGGTTACTTTAGAACAGGTAGCCCATTTTAGATGATCCCAGGGAGACACATACGAGGTTACTTTAGAACAGGTAGCCCACAACGAGTTGATATGATAACCTTTAGAATCTGGATAGGGGTACTTTATCCCAGGGAGCCGGACATTCGAGGTTACTTTAGACCAGCGCTCCCAACATGAGATGGGACTTTAGAGACATTCGGAAACCCAGCTCAGAACAGCAGCGAATCCACCAGTTGAAGAGTCTCCGGTAACATATATATATGGAGATCCGATTCCTGATCACAGCTTACGGTCGGGTGGTTCGGGAATTTACCCTTGAGGTTGCGGAAGCCATCCTAGGAATACAGATAAGTAAATACCTTCATCTCTGTTGTATTTAATTAATGATCTGCAAATTACAATTTGTATCATTGATGTCTATGAGATTTATCTACATGGGTATTGTTGGGTTTCCTATGATTCCTAAATATTTAGCATTGTAATTAATTGTTGGAGAAGTTCATTGGTAATGGTTGAAATTGTATTGGAAATTGCATCTGTGGTTGAATACCCTTATGTTGGTGTTGGAAGCTGGGGTCGAATCTATACTAGTGGTTCGAATCCCTTCCTTGGTACAATGCGCCCCACTGGTTAAGTGATTTTATGTGTATTGTTGTGTAATCAGAGGGATGTGTTATTTTTTTGTTGAACCCCCTTCGTATTCTGTGGTAGGTATATCCGAATGACCCCTAAGGGCATGCTCGATGGCTATACACTGCTTGTCCAATTAAATAGTGATTTAATAGCTTTTGTACTGAGGCGATTAGCTTTTGTACTTATAGCTCTGCAGGTCATACAAGGCGGGATTTTTGTTGAGGCGAGCCGCTCTATTTACAGACCAAAGAATCCAGACCTTCCAGACCAGACAGACGGGGGTAGTCTATTACTAGTGTTATTGGGGATAAACCGAGACACAATACCTTAAGGACTGTTTTCAGCTTCCTAAATTACTTATTGGGTGGGGGCCTTTGTCAGGCGAGCAATTCTTATCCAACACTTAATAAATCAGACCGGAACCAGACCTACCGGGACTTTAATAAATCAGACCAGACTATACTTGGCTTTATCTTTTTAATTAAAAAGTGGAGACTATCCTAGGCATATAAACCTAAATAATAATATAGTACTATTGTGTAGGGGTGGAACCTACTCGTGTGGTCATCATGAGTGTGTCATGTGCCTACACTCTAACTCTGATATGCCCCCTAGGACTAATGCAAGTATGCTATAGAGGGGTGTTATAAAATGTAAACTCTTTACGTAAACACAGAATCTTATATCTTATGACGTATCTTTCTTATTTTGAATAACGACATGGTTTATCCAACCATATTCATCTATAGGAAATATCAATCCTACAACCAACAATATCCCAGTCTCTTTCTTAACCTTCTCTTTAACTCTAGGATTGAGACAATATGGTTGATGTTTAATAGGTTTGGCTTCTGGATGCAACTCTATTTTCATTTCCCTTAACTCTCCCTTGATTCCTTTCATCTATGTAAAGCTTGGAGGAAATAAATATTCATATTCCTTCAGGAAGGGTTAAATTTTATACATAGTTTTCCCATCCCAATAATCCTTATGGAAGCCATTTTAGGTTTTTCTTCACTCCCAATATTAACTTTCCATAACTTTATATACTGATTATAAGGTTTACTAGATGCACCTTTACTATCTTCCCTAAGTTATCTCGACCCTTTCAATTATCTAAAATAAAAATGTCACAACTCTTCTTGGTGATCTGCATATTATCCACTCTTACAATTTTATTGTAGCAAAGGGATAGGTCCAACTATCCAACAAGTTCTTGTAAAGTAATTATCTCTTGATTATAAGGAAAAATAACATGAGAATGTCTCACAAATGATCAATAAACAAGAATTTTTAATAAGTTTCAAGGATGTATAATATAGCCCAATTTCTATTTTGCATTTTGGATTCTTTATGCAAGTACCATGCTCTAGAAACAAAGCAAAGTGTATGGGAAATTTTATGAACCCCAAACTTAGGTTGTAAGCCTTTCCTTTCCCATCTTTGTGTGTAGTTCTCTACATGAATAAAGGGATCTATTTGGCCTTATTACCATTCTAGAAATAAAACATCTTTACTTCCCCTTGTTCCTCTCTTGCATATAGGGGATGGGTTGGTGGGCCTTGGGTGGGTAGAAGTTATAACGGAAGCAGACACAATACTTTGAATTGGGTATGACATCCATTACTATATTAATTATATAGGTTTTTGGGGGGAGCTTCTCTCATTGGTGTGGTAGGGAGGTGACTCCTTGTTTCTGAATGAACTAATGGTAGCAAGCATAGCGTACCTACCCCACCATCGCGTAGTGGTTGAAGCTGTCCCTACCCTATTTTTCCAATCCCATTCTATACATTTGCTGTTTGGTTGGTTTCGAGCATACATATTCCGGGAAATGAAATAAAAGAAATTAATTTAATATGGTAGGGGGAATATATATAATAGGGCGGGCTATTTGGGATTTAAGTAAGCCGAGTGAGTTACTTGAATACTGCCTGGTGGGTTAGTTCACGTCATATTGGGGAGGGTCTTAATGAAAAGTGAATAAATCACGTATATAAAGGAAAGCACACAAACAGGCACCTACCCGATTGAGCGTAGAAAGAAATAATGAAGGTTAATACTCTATTTATGAACCGAAGCTGGAAAAGAAATGCGTCTAGGGAAGATCCAACCCTGCCTAATGTTACTCCTTGCCATTTCCAAGCCGGCACGCCAGGAATAAGCAAACGTGGTTACCCAGGCTCTTATAATACGATGCATGGTTGATCTGATGGTAGTAGTAAGTGGGAAGATATGATTATTGCTGAGTAGATTAAGTTATAGTAGAATATGGTAGCTTAAAGTAGATAAGAGGATGCATGGTTATATAGATATATATGTGTTTTCTCTTCTGTGATTTCATTGGATTTAATAGTTGATTCGATCTAGCTTATTGCCATATGCTGTAATCTGTTATTGTACGATGCAGTATCGGTTGTTCCGGTTGTGCTAGATAGTCATAGGTTGGTTGTTCGAGATATGTTTGTGAGTGTAGGGTGAAGTGGCGGGTACTTTTTTATTTGATAAACTCCCTCTGTTTTGTATGTGCAGGTAAGCTAAGGATAGGTAGGGGCCTAAAATGTATGAGGTAGGCGCCTTAAAGGTAGGTAATAAAGTCCCAGTGTGAAAAGGTGGGTCCGTAGAATTGGTGAGACAGGTTATGTTCAAAGTACGTATGGTTACTGGTTTTTTTTAGCGTGTTTTTTTGACCTTGGCTGTGTTTTTTGCTGTGTTTTGATGACCGTGTTTTATTTATATGTAGAGGTAGGTAAAGGTAGGTGTGAGATAAGAGTAGGCGCGTACGGTGCGGGTAAGTTATGTATTTCTGTATGCTTCCTGTATATGCTATTTCTCTGTCCTTCACGTTTACTAAGACCCATTTTATTAAGACCCATTTTATTAAGACCCATTTTACAAAGGCGAATTTCACTTTCTTTAGTGGCAGAAGGTGAGTAACTATATACTTCTACTCCCTCTATCCACACTATGAAATCTCTAGCCTAGCACATACATCCCTCTATAGCACGTCCAATCGTTCTAGCACATCCAATCTTGCACACCCAACGCCCATCTATCAACTTGATAGTAAACCCCCTTTCTTTCACATTCATCTTGAGGCACAGGTATTTTGTGAAATGCCCAGCGTCATTACATATATAACCTGTAAATAAAACTGGTATGGCTAGGATGGTCCCTTCCCTCTATCCATAGAGAAACGGATATGTGCGGGGTGGTCCTTCTTCTATCCGTGTGGAAACTGGCACGGTTAGGCTGGCCCCTCTACCTAGTAGCTGTTACGGTTAGGGTTGCCTTTTATCTAAAGAATAACTGGGTGACTTATTTATGTCTGCAGGTGTGCCATTCGTCCATCAATGTATTTACTTTGGGACCTACCTCTTAATTCTATCATCGATCAACCCATCAAAACTATATATATCAGTGTATGAACCTCTTTTTTTATCAACCCATTAATACCACCCAATGCATACGCGGTGTGAACACACTTTATACGTATTTTTGAAGGAACTCTTGGCTCCATACGGTTGGAGGAGCACCCCCGGCCTCCTCAAGGCCAAGCCCAATGGTCGTGAATCATTGCGGTATCAAATAACCTAGTAAAAATACAAGCGGACCCACGGATACATATATAGAAACGAACCATCCAATTTATAAAATAACTTAGTGTGCTTGGCTTCTGGCTTCTGTAGGGCTTCTGGTTCCTTCCTGGTTGTTATTCCCTCCCGGAAGACTAGCTGTATGGCAATGACTTCTGTCAATGACTGGAGTAGATGTCTTCTCGGATGTTTCAGAACCGATCACAATGCTTACTTACTATGCACCTAGTTTTATAAGTTGATAAGACAATTTTAGGATAATAACATATATATATAATAAAGAGAAAAACTTCGGACCTATCTTACGGGAAAGGCATTACCACAGACAACTGCCACATGGGAGAGCTTTTAATTGATTGGATTACTTATATAATTATTCCTAGTTGGATGGCCAGTAAGGAAGCGGACAAAGGGAACTGATTAGTCTTCTGAATAGGCAAGGTCCAATTGAACCATCTGACAATAGTACCCTTCATTCCCCGCCGGCTAACACCCATATGATCCTGGTTTATCCCCATACAATTACATATTTTTCCATTAGATTATACGTCTAAACTTCCCCGGTTATATAAAGAGAGCCAACTACCCAGAGACACAACAAATGGTTTGTACATATTTTGATCCCCCTAGTTATAGAGCCCCTGGTTCCAATAGTTGACCTGTCAAAAGAGGAACCCTTCCTAGTAAGTAAGTTAGTAAGTAAGTTAGTAGCCTTTCAAATTCCCTGGTTCAAATAAAGAGCTTGGTTACTCAACTTAGATACTCGAGCTGGGCTACTTGCATAGGCTACCTGTTACAAAAAACAGCCTTTTCAATTTCTTTAGTTAATTAAATACCCTTTAGGGGAGGGCGTACCGGCGGGGGAACAACTGACAACTGATAGATTTATTTAACACTTTGCATAATATAATATATAAATGCAATTTAGTTACCGCACACCTTCTAGGCTCTTGGATACTCATAAATTCCATAACTTGGGACTAGTAGAAAGGAAATCAGACTTTGAATCTGGACTGGGAGCCAAGAAAATGCCTTGAGAACAGTAGGAGTCTGACACTATGACTTTTATTCCTATGCCTATACCTACGTCTTTGGTTAGCACCTCAGGAATTCAGACTTTGAATCTTACTTACCAAACCTACCTTACTTCACGCTTTTAGCACTATGACTTACACTGGTCAACCAGAAAACACACATAAAATTTAGTTTCGGATAGCACGGGAAATACTACAGACTACGCTTCACCCCTTGGTTTTCCTCCCCCCCCATCCCAGGGAAGTAGTTCAATTTATTGTTGTTCTAATTATACGAGACTTGCATCTCTACGACCCTTCGGTGTTCACCCTCGTACCTCGGAAATAGTTGAACTTTGCCATTTGAATGTGTAATCTATGCAGTCAGAATCTTAAAATGAAAAAGTGAAAGCCTTGTCCATACAGTTAGTTCTAATTAGGTGTAGTTCTTCGGCAGTTTATCTTGTTCTCATGGTTACTACTGACGAAGTATAAAGAAGGGACACCTTTACTTAAGTCCCCTTTAAAGCCAACATACCCAATATAGAGGTGTAGTATCCCACCCTGCACGAAAGACACTTAGATCGCGGCAAGGACTCCTGGCTGGGACTACCTATGATAATAAATATCTATTCCTGGAAATAATCCAAATATTATGATACCGCATTTCTACGTTATACTTGCATCAATGGCTGCTAGAGCTAGAGCTATTACTATATAACTAAGGCAGTCTCTCTATGGGCTAGTAGTAAAACTAAACTAAGGCAAGTGGGAGCTAGTAGTAAGGCTAAATAAGGCAAGTGGACCGCCTTATCTTATGTCCTCCAGTAGTGGTGTAACACTATGACTCAGCGTCACGGAGCTGGGTTGCATAGCAAGCTGCATGTATCCTTTTCTAGTAGCGGGAGACTTGGATTGTTGGAATTGTTGGAAGAAACGAGTAATTTATCCCACCTACAACCTGTACTGTATTTAAGATGTATTCCTTCCATAGAACGCATTCATTGCGGTAGCTGAGACCTCGTGAAGAGGCAAAAACCCTATGTATTTGTATTGTTGCCCAGTGTGGCTAAGTAATAGAGTTCATACATTTTCTGTGCAAGAGTCATAGCTCTTTGTGATTGTTGAGTTAACTGGTAGCTGTAGCTGCGCGCATGCATCCGCTGCTAAAATAAACAGGAATGATACATGGAGTAATGTCTTAGTTGTCGTGATGATGTGTGGAGAGCGAAGGCATTGGCATGCGTGAGCTTTAATATAGAGCTAGATGGTTTCCAGCCTAAGATATCTATAGCATAAGGTAACGCAGTTGTTGCAGCATGGACATAAGGGACATAAGTATGGGAGCCTTCGTTACTTGTCCCAGTTGCACCAATTACTTGGAAAAGTGAGCTCACGTAAACATAAATCTGGAGATCACCTAATAAATAAACATGGCTAAAGTAGTGATTCCAGACAAAGAACACGTGGTGATTGTTGGGGGAAGTGGACCTCTGATTACGGTTGCATTGAAAAGGCAAAGATAGAGGTCATGCGAGCCCCAACCGATGGTCTTCCACTGAGTATTCCATACTGTTGATCTGAGTACTCTCAGTGGACGCTGGAGGGGTGCCTGACACATAGAGAGTTGGATCAATCAATCAATGTGTAGGGTGCAGCTTTCATGGCAAGCACTTTTTTATTCTTTTCAGACATGTCTTGAGGAGCCTTCCCGTCCTGTAGAAACTGTACAATTTATGCTAACTCCCTGGGTGCAGCTTCGACTTTTAACAAGTGAGCATCTGGTAGGTCGTCATCTATCCCCGTCGGGTCTTCTCCATCTTCGATTCTCGACAGGTGATCCGGTCCTACATTTGCTCGACCTGGCTTCACAATTACTTCGAACTCAAACTCCTGAAAGAGTAAGAGCCATCTGCAGATCCTGCCCTTATGTACCGGCTTGTTGACCAAGTATTTTCACGCTTGGTGATCTGTATCTTAGGGGCTTAAGTTTATTAGTTGCTCCTTGCAGTTGTTCCTTACATATGTAAAGCCACACCTTGTCTCCAATGCAAAATTTGTGATCTTCTATGTGCTCGTCATGTCTAGCTTTATACTATCGTTGGCTTTTATAAAGTTGCTCTTGCACTTTAAAGAAAGTGTATTTGTGGGATCCTTTCCATGAACTTGCTTGCTCTCCTCACTTCTCCTTGCACCTTTTATTCTTCCTTTTGCTGCCCATACCTAAGGTAAAAAGGTGAGGGAGGTAAATAGCCGAAGCAAGTTTGAAAGGGTTATTTATTTGTGGAAGAATGGAGTACCCGGTTATAATAGTGTTGAATGTACACAAGCTAATCATCCCATGTTTTCGGATGCTTGTTATTATATCCTCTTATAAATTGTACCAACGGCCACTTGAAAACTTTAGTTTTTCCATCGGTTTTGGGATTAAAAGCAGTGTAATACCTTAGCTTGGTATCCATCCTTTCCCAAAGTGTTGTTCAAAATCCGCCCAAAAGCCTGCTATCACAATCAGATATAATGGAGCTCAACAGTCCAAAGTGTACCCACATATGAGTAAATAAAAACTCAGTTGCTTCCTACCTGGTGATAGTCTTCTTGCAAGGAATGTACACACACATTATACTTAACTGGTCCACAATCACGAACAAGTAATCATGGCCTCTCTGGGACATGGACAAACCTCCAACAAAGTCCATGGAGATACTTTGCCAAGGTCTCTTCGGTATGGGTAGCGTCATGTACAACCCAAGTTTTATGTTGTTAGGCTTTCTAGTGCTATAAAGAATGCAACCCCTAAAAAATATCGCCACCTGGTCTTGCATCCTTGGCCAATACACATACCTCTGCAGATTTGCCACTGTCTTTGTCACGCCAAAATGTCCAACTATACTGGAAGTGTGAGCTTCTCTCATCAACTGAATTCTCCTATCCCGTGGTATAATTTTTATTCCAACTCAACAATCGATCTTTCTTTCAATTGCTGTTATATGCCTTTTCAATTTGCTTCTCCCTGATAGTCTTCACTAAACAGATCATGCGTGAAGGGCTCAAGTTGTATTAGCATACCAATGACTACAATTTGATTTAGTGGTGGTTGTGAAAGCATGTCGGCAAGCTTGTTTGTAGCTTGTTTCTTGCACTTTATAAGTAAATGATATTTTTGTAGGATTCCCATCCATATGTAATGCCTTACTTGTTGCATCTTACTTTGGCTTTGCAGGTACTGTAGAGCAACCTATTACTCATTTGAAATAGAAATCTCATCATCTGGATCTTAATAATTTTCATAATATACATTGAGGTATTAGCCCTCCCCATCATCGGAATTATCAATTTTTACCACTGTGGGTTAAACTGTTAGGTCAGCTACCATTAAGAAACCACCAACTACTAAATGCTTTTGCCTAAACTACAAAAGGATCCACTATTATTATTTGGTAAAAGGTCCACTCATATTTTTTTGGTTAAAGCTGAAATAATGGAGTCCCTCGTAGTGTAAAAGAAAGCATCCTAGGCAGTTCACCTAGTATTGTATTTTTATTTGGAGCTTTTACTGGTTCAAGGTCAACCGTTGCCCATGGCTTTTACTCTATTACCTAAGAAGCCTATGCCTGGGGTGCTTTTACTAGGTCAATTAGGTAAACTATAGTATCTATTAATAGGACTGGATAAACTTAAACTAGGTCGGTTACTTATTATTAATCAACGATTGAAGGTGAAACTAAATAAACTTGTGTATCCTGCTAGCTACTAAAATATTGCTACTGATGCTTATGCTAGTAAGGAAACTTTACCAACAAACTATGTCTCCTATATAATATGATGGAAATGAACCACTAGTAGATGCTCCTGTTCTGGGTGTATAATTTGTAATAGATCCAAGCATGAAATGATATTGAAAAGCAGTTTTAGTTGCACCACTAGCATCCCAGCAAGCACAAGTATAAAGAATGAAAAAAGTTAGTTTGAAAGCTAGACCCAGTTAGTTATAAATCATAAATTATGTGGATCACTGGCATAGGAGGCTATAAACCCCATAACTACCCTCCAAGCAAAGTAACTAAGAGTAGCAGTTTCAACCATTAATCCAGAAGCATAAATAGTTTACCGAGCTTACCTTGAACCAGTGAGTAATTCTAGTAACCCAGTTTACTGTCCAGTAGTTTAATAAAAAGTAACATATAAAGCAGCAGTAGTAACACCACCAAGAGCATAGGTAGGAGAGGGGGAGTAGATAGGAAAGTGGAGATCCTGTTTAATGAATCCTTTATGGTTAAAGAGTAGCTTTATACTGGTAATAGAGCTTGTGTGGCTAGCTAGAGTGAGAGTCAGATAGCTAGACCTAGTGTAGAGCTAGAGAGAGCTTAACTAGGATTGGTGAGTGAGAGAGCTTATCTTGGGAGCTCTTAGAAGCTTAGTTTTATAGCTAGACCCGGGGAGAGCTTACTTAGCTTAGATAGCTAGATTGGTGTAGATCTTGGGATTGGATAACTTTCCTTGATAGGTGGAGATAGCATGGCCTAAGTGCTCAGCTAAGAGCCTGCCTCTCTTGCTACCTTTCTCTATTTCTATGATGTCTATATTGATGGATAAACTCAAATAGGAAAGGATGCTAGCTTGGATGCTTAATAAACTCCTATAGCCTTTGCCTTTACTACTGGGTCATTCGCTGATTCTAGGTAAGTGATGCCTCGTGCTTATATATTGGATCATTTATAAGGAATGAAACTGAAACTACTGAATAAATTAGGTATATATTATCTAGTCGCATTTGTGTTTTATCCAGCAATTATAGAGTGCCTCACGTATGCAGTTCCAGATCGAGAGTCTCTCTATATATTTTGAACTAAGTGACAGCTTTTGCTTGATGAGCAGATCTGGTTCAAGTTCCTTCTATTGTTGAGCTAATACCAGAAGCAAAGATACACAGAGCTAGACAAAGCCATGGATTCAATTGACCGAGTAATTAAAACAAAAGTAAGGGGAGGTTTACTTGTTTCAAATTCATTTCCATATCCTGTTCAAGGGCCAGTCTCGAAGGGCATGGCAATAGACTTCTTTTTCTATGGATAGAGTGAAGGCCATAGAGGTAAAGGTTTGAGAGCAAAAGTAAGTCCATTTTATAGTAAGTAACAGATTTGGTTGTTTACCTTGATCCAGTAAACAGGAGTGATTCATATCTAGTTCCCATTAAAGAGTAACCCATTGATCGAGAACCAATAGTGGCATCTAAGCGCGCATCAGTTTAGATAAAATATCCACTTATACCTTTTTCTTTTTATAGTCATCAAAAAGAAAGGTAGTAAAGATAGTTCACCTCACTTTAAATAGTCTATTAATAGCCTACAGTCAGTTTGGGGTATGTACGACGAGACTTGGCTTTATTTCTTTATACACTACGACTTCTAGCTTCCCGGCCCTGGCCTATTAGTTACCGAAATTAGAAAAGTTTTTTTACATTTTAGAAAAACTGAACTTCAAATTTATACATTTCAAATAAATAAAACCAATTTGCCTACGTGAAATAAACACCTTCAATACCTATTTATCTATGTTAAATAAATACTTTGCCTCCAGCCGGGCTTCACTGTCTTACTTTCCTTGGCTGGTTTATTTATGCACTACTACTTATACTTATAGCTTTCCGGCCCTGGCTAGTTACCTACATTATACTTGTAAATATGTTAAAGCAATACTTCGTGAAATAGGGGTCATTAAAAGCCAAGCCAAGGAGCTAAGGCATAAAAAACGGCCCCCTACAAAATAAATGAGTCAATTTGAAGTCGTCGTTTCTAACAATTAGTTTTCTGTATCTATTAGTTTATTGTAGCTTTTAGTATTCACATTTTTCCTTTATGTTCAATATTCTTATAGACTGCCAATTACCTAAGTGATAAAAACCCAGTTTAAATACAAGCCTAGGCCAAAAAGAAGTAGTAAGGCAGTAGCCTCTTATTTACGACATGCCGGGCTTATTTTCACTGTATCAGATTTGAGGGTTTAGATACGGGACACAATTGGGAGAGTAAGATACAATAAGATGAAAATTAGACACAAGGAAATAACGGAGTCCTAGTTCCCTTAGGTAAAATGTGACGTAGTACAATTGAGAATTAGATACAAATAGACATTATTAAGAGTAAGTCCTCTTAGCAATCTTGAGCCATAGTACAGTACAATTTATAATAAGGGACAAGTAGTTATGATTGATAGACCTTTTCTAAATTAGAGAATAAACTACAATAATACATAATTTAGAATTAGAGACAGGTAACAATAATTAATAGGCTTCTTATATTTAGGCACGGGAATATATGATAAAGAGTCCTAGTTCCTAAAAGAATAGAAAAGAAAACAAAGTACTACAGAAATTGGCGTGTTTTTCTTTTTTACGCGCATTAAGTATCTAATTTCGGTAACTAGCCGGGCCAAGAATATAAGTAAGTGCCTCCATAACCCGATAACCCAGAAGACATAACTCCATAAAACTATTCCACGTATATTTTAGCCCACTTAATTAAGTCGTTATATCCGGTCTACAAAGCCTTTCATTTTGCAGTAGGTAGGAAATGATCTATTCAGCTAAGTCTGTATTTTCTGGCTCTATCTATGGATACCGATCTGTAAGCCTGCTGCACCTACGTTTATTGCTTACGCACCTAATCCTTTCTTCCTTTATATTCCTTGAACCCTTCCCCTAAAACTGAAAGGACCAACCCAGGTCACTTTGCCGTCTCAAATAGGTCCGCCTATAATGAAGGGCCTTGCCATGACTTATGTAACGTGTGAGGGCCTTGCTATGACTTATACCTTTTGACTATGAACCTTTACTATCTACCTACTGAACCTTTACTTACGTGCATGACCTTTTATGTTTACCAGACTTTACTTACCGCTTCATCTTAGTTGATCGAGGCAGTGCTGCCTGTCCAACAACCCATTCATTCGGCCAGGAAGAGAAGTGGGTAGACAGACACGAGAGCTATTCACCCTTTACCCTACCTTTACTTAAGTGTTTACAAACAACCTACCCACCTTAAAACTATACCTGTTATACCTAAACCACTTGCTTCATTAAATGCTTATTAGGCGGGGGGTTCACTATTGGATATTGTTGGGAGGGGCCCAGACAGATACGATTGATGAATGGATCCCAGTCAGCATTGAGAGAATATCCCAGTCAGATTCATTAGAAGATATCCCTACTTACTTTCCCTTTCTTTTTAGTGCCCGTTTTTAACCTTACCTTACTTACTCTACAACTCTTGCTTCAGTCAAGAATAACAGGGGAGGCATGCTTAAACCCCCACCTTGTTTCCACACAAACTTTTTACCCACTAGAATATATATACCTGCTGCACCATTCGCTTCATTAATCGCTTAGTTGGGTGGGACTGCCTAGTATCTTCTCTTAGAAGCACAGGACAGCATGAACCAACGGAAGGTGGTGTGGGATCGTCGGAACTGCCTTCTTTTATTGAGGAACTAATTATCGCCTCTGATGGAATCTCCTATGCCTCTCCGACCCTCTCAAAACTAAAGGGTTCATAATATATTCAAAAGCGTATTTAGTAAGGAACCGCTCGACCGTGAGGGAGAGGGCGGAGCCGCTCGACTAAAAGGAGAGGTTTTTTTTTATCGCCCGGACCAACCTAATATACGTATGGATAGTTGGACTATGGAATGAACTATTGAACAACTATTTAACTACTATGGGGAGTTAGCGGCAAGCTAAGAGCAACTAATAAGTCTCTTTTCAAACTGAGCAGAAGCTTAGCGTAAGCTAAATAGGAGTTATATAGAGAACTTATAAGTACTAGTTTTGGAAAGAAAAGAGGGATTTTTTTAGCTTGCTTCTTCTTATGCACTAAATATATAACTTCTATTTCTTATGCACTAATGTTAAGGCATAGTTGTTTAGTTAGTTGTTGGAATTGCAACCATTGGGACATCACAGCCAGCAGAAGTAAGGATGGCATAGGTAGTTGTTCATATCAGTGATTTTCCAATATCCCATTATTTAATCAGAAGTAATGAGCATATGCGCGTGTTCCTTCCCCTCACCGTAACCCACCTTCTTACCTAAGGGTGTCCCGGATCCTAAGCAAAGTTATATTAGTTAAACAAAGGTAATATCTTATGCAAAGAAAGCTCTTCGTTTCGGTGGTAAATCTATAAATGAAGATATAAGTTCTCTTAGTAAAGATCCTCCGGAATACCGGAGAATTTATTTCACCTCTTCCCCCAGATGGCTGTTCTTTCCCACCTTGTTACCTTAGCAGAAATCTGGGTTCTCTTCCAAGGCTGGAGCTTTGCTCTCCTTTTCAAATAGGGAATGCCCTCCCTAAATATAGTTGTCCGTACCTAAACTCAGAGAAGGCATCTTCCTCTATCTAGCCTATATTCCAACCTAGCTTTCTTCCCTTTATATATTGCCCGCCTAGCTTTCTTACCCCTATATGCTCTCTCTATTCTCATCCATAAAAGAGTCGTCCCCATATTCACTTTTTCCATATATAGCACTTATATAGGTACACAGGTAATCAAGAGAGGACTTACCTCACCACACCAAACACCCGCACCCGCAATTACCCATGCAACCAGGAAGTTACGATGTCAGAAATCCGCAAGTTGTGCGGAAGCTGTGCCGAAGTGCAAATCCCTACTTCTCTTTTGACGACCCGATATGCCTGCTCTCCTGCTTAGTTCGTCAATATTGCTCGCTCTTCTTCTCTACTCAATTGATTCAACTTAATAGATTGAGTCGACTCTACTGTAAAATTATATTCTAATTGAGCAACTATACACCGGTTACACTATACTCGACTATATCACCATTATACTTTGAAACTCAGCTTTACTGCATCCAATCGTATAAAAGTAAAGCTACCCGGAACTGCTGTCCTACACCGGTGCTTCTATATCTCATCTGCCTAGCTTCTTTATTACCTAATACTCCCCTGCTTCCCTTACACCAAAGATTGCTTTTTATTTACCCTTCCCTTCCAAGCTTTATTCTCGCCTAGCTTTATTCCCTAGCACCAAGTTACTTCGGACCCTACATAGATATGTAACAATAGAAAGTAGACCTTGCTCTCGCCCTACATCGCAAGGAAAGAAGTAAAGGTTCAGTTAAGTACAACGATAAGGAGATGCTTACCTTGGATACAGGCTTACAGCTTAGCTGAAAGATAAGTGCAGACTTCCAGCTGCTTATCTGCCTTATATTCCCCTAATATATTCTCTGCCTTACGCTGCCCCACATTGCAAGGAAAGAAGCCCGTCACAGACAACCATAAAAGTGTCCTAACCTCCGTACCGTAAGTCATAAAGCAAATACCGCCCTACACCAAGGAAAGGAATAAGACCCAGCAGCCGCCCCCGCAATTACCCGTGCTACCAGCAAGTCTCAACATTCCAACATCCAAAGTCGGAAGTTCAATTAGGAAATAACTTAAATACTTAGTTACCGGGGAGGGCAGGCCGCCCATCACCTTTCTTATCCAAAACTATCTTTAAGGTCAAATCTTCGCGGAGGAATGAAGGCTATTACTATTTATTTGCTTTCTTGGTCGGACTTGTAGAGCAGGCGAAGCCCCGATTAAAAGATAGACATAACCCTACAGTGCTACACTTCCTTGTATTATAGTATGTGCTTGCATTGAGGAATTAGTCTACTAGGCCAAGCCCCATCTACCAAATATATTTATTTTACCACCTACTAGTAAAGGGATCATACTGGGATACATTAAAGGGCATCCCTGTGCTTGCCCTCCTTAAAGCCTTAACTAAGATAGAGTTACTTATTGGATCACATTTATTTCTTTATTGGGAAAGCCTGGAGCGATAGCCCTGTGGTCTTTCCTTACGAGCGACAGCTTAGTGGCTTTCCTGAAGAGATCCCATTGACAGCCGCCCACATAGCGGAGACAGCTAGGATATATTGATTGGACATTAGGAAAGCACCCCGCATCCACACCTGCATCTGCACCCGCAATGATAAATTAAACCAGACTAATAAATCCCACTCTATTGGATCCATTGACTATAAAGGTCACCGGATCTCCTGCTTACCAGCTATACTCCTTACTAACGAGATTTCTTCGTTAAGAACCAAGTGAGCCAAGTTCAGTTTCACCAAGTTAACCAACATGATTCCAACCTAGTAGCTTCTCCCTATCTATCTAGCTTCCTATCTGATATAACCCTTCTTACTGGGCTTTATTCCCTATATTATATAGCCCGGCTTTATCTTCGGCAGTTGCTTTTCTATTTTATATTTAATGAAAGGAAGGCTCCTCTACTCTACAAACCTACCCTATCAATGTAACGAAGTTAATGTAACGAAGTTTATCCCTACAGACCTACCCTCCAGAAAAGTAGTTATATAAGTCAAGAAATAAGCTGCCCTACATCGCAAAGAAAGAAGTATAAGTTCACCCTTGGATAAGTATATGGTTCAGGCTCCCAGCAGGCTATGGCTCATCTATATGGCCCCGATTTATATTTATAAGTGAAACAGCTCGGGTGTAGTTGACTGAATCCAACCAATAGTAGAAGCCAATCGAAGTCATCAATTTCCACGGCGGCAAGAAGGTTTATGATCTCCATGCTCCATAAGTTGAAAGCTGACGTTTATAGCGAGCGCTTGGGATCGGTGGAGATTAAAGCGGAACTTCACCAAATGCGTTTGCTATTATTATACGATGTGCATTCTTCGCACTTCAATGGGATGCACTGTCATGATCGAAGAACAAAATGGTTTCTCTTTCGTAGTTACTTCCTAAAAAGATGTTCATTCATTCAATAATGTAAGACTATTTGCAGGCACTTTACTACCCGAAGGCACTTTAAGTCATATTAAATTATCTTGTTCTATTGATGACTCTATTCTTAAATGTATGCAACGCTCCCCCTGAGCACATGCAACGCCCCCCCCTGACATGTGTAACCCGCTCTCCTGGAGCCCGCTTTTTGCATCCATAACCCCGTAGCCACTCGTGCTGTTATCCTCTCTACTGCTATTGTACCTGGAAACTGATAGCTCTGTGTCTTTATCTTGATATGTGTCTACCTCAGCTTCCTTATGCTTTTTATGCAACTGTTTATTTATCTTCTAATTTGATAATTCAGATATAATTTTGTTTTGTTAACCCTTCTCTGCTACTCTTATCTTCGTGCCTTCTTTTTTAATGCTTAATTATCTTTTCCCCTTCGGCTTGTGGGAGTTGTGGCAAAACCTGATTCATAGCTAGCAGCATGAAATGGATTGGGAGATCTCAGGTACAGGCAGGTTATAGCCCATTTATCATAGTAGGCGCTCAGGGCATCATAAATAAAGCTCTTTCATATAGACTCCTTCAACCCAACCCTTAAGAGTGGAGCTGGTCTCATTCCCCGTAGGATGGAAAGTTAGGGGTAATTACTAGAGATTATACCAGATAGGAAAAGATGAGCTATCAAGGGGGAGTACTTATCTATCTCTCTAACTTGATGACCTTTTAACTTGGCCCTCCCTAAATTGGTTAAAACCTACCCACTTACTTTTACGGTGATAAAGCAACCAACCTTCATTTTACAACCAACTATTTTGAAACCAACCCTCATTCATTTTATAAGACCAGGTTTTTGAGCACGGGATGTTCTTTATTAGTACTTCATCTCTTTATCAGTACTTCATAAGAGCATGAGAGGATGGTTTCCTTTACTCTTTCTTTCTTGAGAAGCCGAAGCATATGATGAATGATTCACAGATCGTATGATGGATGAATGAGCCTATGAGTAAAGGGTGTACTAGAAGTGGTGATATAATGCGTTACAAGGGTGCGAAGCCGCTTGACTGACGTAGGAGGGAGAGGCAATTGAGACGGTTTTCAATATTCACTTAAGAGTCCTTTTCGCTCAACCATCCTTCATTTAAGTGTGAGCATACGTGAGCGATAAGACTTTCCTATGGATGGAGACTAACAGATAGAGACTTGACAAAGCTTTATGCATTTCTTATTTGCTTCGACAAAACTGCTTAATTGCCTCATATACTTTGAGACTTGCTTCATAGACTTTGATTGATCCCGTACTTCCCCACCAATCTTTATCTTTCAAGTGCTCGTGTATTTTAACCAGCTCTTAGTAACCAACCCCCATTTGAGTGAATGACGTGTACTTTCACCAATATACTCTAGCATCGAGAGGAGGATACTTATGGCTGCTTACTTATTAATTGACTTGCGGCCTCTCATGATTAGATTTATATAAAGCTGGACTGTAAAGCAGGACCTTCAGGCAGACTCAGATGAAATGAAGCAGGCTTAGGCAGATTCATATTAGGTAGGGCAGGCAGACTCAGGTAAGTCAGGACCCTAGGCAGCCTCAGGTGGGTCCAGGTGATGCAGACTCATGTTAAGCGGGATCTGGTGAGGTATATTTAGGGTGGAGACTGCAGAGAAAGAACATATATGATTACTTGCTAGCTGGTATTGACCTAACTGCTTTGCTTGTATTCAAGGGTGAGCAGTCATAAGCGGCATAAGAAGGTAAGGACTAACTGCTGTACCTTCTTTCTTTAGAAGCACGGGAACTGCACCTTGCCCTCCCTTTGGTCAAGCAAGCCTTTCCTTTATTTTATTTATTTTTATTCTATTTATCTCGCATTGTTAAGTGACGATGATATAAAGCAGCACAGGCTCGAGGATCCTTGCAGTCAACAGCCAGTTTTAACACGCTGCTTACATGTACATGTGGACAAAAAGATGAAATGCATTCGCCCAGGCTTAATTATTTTATTTCATTTTGATGTAATTATATTCCATAGATTTTCTTGTGTCGGTGGATAACTCTCAGGTTTACCCGAGTCTAGCTTAGAGTATAGTTTAGGTTTTTTGTATCAACTAATTCTATAAATATCCATAACCAATTCAAACTGCTTCACAAGTCTTTGCGGGCAGGAGCAGCAGAGCAGGGGTTCCGGTTCCAACTTTGATTATTGATAGGTATGCTAATGACCATTCATTATTTTTGACATGCTGTTATCATTTTCTATCTTATAGTTTCTCTTACAGGCCTAACCAGACCTCTTTTGATAGCAGGGTTTTACTTTGTAAGTTACAGAACGATAAGGGGTTGAGACCGAACTTGGGTCTTAAGGTACAACTTGTTTTCCTTTGTATTTTGCAGCATTAGTATACCTGGTAACACTGGGACTAATCCGCAACTGTATATGCAGAGGACAATTGTGGGCACTACAAGTACATCTTTAATTTACTTTGGGAGCTCAGGATTTCTTTTCAATCTTCTTTCTGCCTGTTGGTTTAGCTGGTCTTAGTGCGGTTACGAAAATGCCAGGACACTGTGTGGAAACTCCTGGTCCTTGCCTTCGCAGGGGCAAGAAGGATGCTGTTTTAGCCAACTGAAAGCTATTGTATGGAACATCTTTATAATTAAATAAAGTTTATTTGCTGGCTCATTTCTTTATGTCTTCAACTTGTTCTTCTTGTTTCTTTCCTGCTGGTTTTATTTACTTTTCAATTATTTCCCGTGTTAACACAATAAAAAATTATATATATAATAAAGAGGCACAAGGGGGGGGGCTAGTCTGTGCAAGTGCACTTGATAGAGGACTGTCCCTTTCCTTTTTAATCCCTGCTGGATAAAAGAAAGGTTATGCAAGGAGGTCGGAACACCTTATCCTTATAAATATAATGCACCCGGAGCAAGCTTGCGTTTGAGAAAGCGAGGAGACGATGCTTCAATATTGTCCTCCTCAATTCTCACACAAACAATTGAAGGGCTGTAGCATTCTTAGGGTTTTTACTTTATTAAGCTCATTCAACTCTCTATTTTAGGGTTATGTCCTGTTATTTTAATAGGCAGATTACACTCTTTTTACTTATTCTTGGCAATCATATATTGAAGCTTTAAGGGAAAGGGTATTGTGTTTGCCCTTATTTGTGTTTATGTAAAATGAGCAATTTGCATTGAATATCTTTTATTAAAGGAACCAGTATGCCCACTTTGAGCATCACTTTCATCATGGATGGGTTCAATGGCATCTTAGCTCTAGTGTTTCAACATATTGCTTGTTTATAATTTATATTGCACATGAGTTATATTGCAGGGGAGGCTTATAGATGTGCTGTTATTGCACTCACACCTAGGAAGTAAAGGACTAAAAAAAGTAACATTGCAATCTATGAATGGCACCTGAGTACATTCACTTATAGTAAATATATTAAGTTATTTCATAGCTTGATGAATGGTGTAGCTAGGCTCTATTGCATTTCAATTTATTTCATTTCAATTTGCTTGTCCATCATGCAAATAGGTCCAAAAGAGGGCAAAAGGCACATGACCAAGGCTATATTTAGAAGGCGTATATGTATTAAGCATAGTCTCAGACAGATTTCTTTAATGCATAGGGCTTTTTTTATTATAATAATTGGTTTCTTTTTTTACCCCATATTAAAACCAAAAGGATTGGACAAGTCCTCCTTACTTCAATTTTGCTCATGATTTTTGAATGGATGGAATCACATTAAATGCATGACATAAGGTGGTCGAACAAGACTGCCTGCAAGCCAGGAGAACACGTTCCATCCAGACTTGTTCCTGCTGTCTTACATAATTACATATTTCATTCAGGCTTGTTAATGCAGTTTCGTTGTGAAGTAGATCTGTTTGAGAGTAAGTCTTTAGATAAGGCATTTCTCGGAGCCTTAGCAGTGGAAAGAAAGGTGGCTCCTCGTGGCCGCACTACTCAATCCTGCCCTGGCTTTAACCCCCAAGCTACCACAAGCCCTACCTCAGCTCGTTCCAATCACCACAATCCCAATGCCCCATGGTGTTCCTATCATAAAACCTCTTTCCACACTTCTACTGAATGCAGGGACCTCAAGGGGATGCACACTACGAATACTCTGTTCGCTGAAGCTACATCCTCACCACCCCCTGAAGATACAGAAAGAACTTCTCTTGAGAACCCCATGGCAGCGGACCATCCCTGATCCTTATGACATCAGATGAATCAACCCATGCCCCTTTACCCTTATTCACTTATAATTGCCAGATAAAACACACTTTGTCCTCTATGATTTTAGACAACGGTATTTATCAAAATATGGTCTCCCAAAAACTTGTCCAGCGCCTGCACCTCCCAACTACCCCCCATCCCAAACCATACCAGCTCGGTTGGGTCCAAAAAGGCGGCCCTCAACTTTTAGTTTCCCAATGCTGTGCGGTTACATTTGCAATTGGACCCTTCATAGATACCGTCTATGTGATGTATCACCATTATATTATGCAGACCTCCTCCTGGGCCTTCCTTACCAACAAGCCCGGAACGCAATCTATCGTGCCAAATCCCATTAGTATCATTTAAAAGGATGCACACACATATGTCCTTACTGCATCCGCACCCAAGCCAAGTTCCAGTTCTGCGAACCACCCTCATGTAAATCTGAACCATTGTGTCTTCTTATGCCTGATACGCACCATACCTGCCCCTCTCCCTACCTCAGTCAGATATGTGGATGATGCTTTAGTAGTAAATGCATCTTGGGATGAACACCAGCAACAGAGGCACCAAATGCTAACTACTCTACCAGCACCTTGGCTTCAGAGAATGGGACAACAGCCATATGTTGGACAAAGTGTACCTCAAAGGGTAGTGCAGACTACAGAGAGATTTTAAGCTCAGACACAAATGCAGACAATATCGCAAGCAACTACAACTCCCACAGGGAGTAAGAGCAGTTATTTCCGGAGAGGTAAGAGGTCACTCATAAAATTTTATAGTAATTTTTCTCACGTATTTCGTCCGCTGTATCAGTTCTTCAACATAAACCATTTACTGTGGCGGTTGGCACTTAAGTGCCCTTTTACTGTAAGCAAGCCTATTATTGCTGATACCTCTGTTCAGCCTTGGCCACATGAGCATCCTTATTGAAATAGGACTCAGTCTCTCAACAGGGAGATAATCTCATGGAGTACAATTCAGAAACATTTTTGGAGACACACCACAGTTCCAGTCCTCCGGAACAACAATTATGTACTCAGCTTTTGCCACTTTTCAAACAAAAGAGCAAGAGCCTATGGCACAAGGACTTTCAAGCCAAAACAGAGCATCACTCGTTGAGCTTCAGCAGACCTCAGGGGTAGAGTCAACATCAGCACCACTTTCACCTCTTTCTTCAGTTTCCCAGAGCACAGAGAGCAGAGGGCCAATTGGCTGAGTAACCCTATTACTACATCACCAAGCAGTCTTATCTTTTGGATATCAGACATTCACACCTCGTAAGGAGGTGCCATTAAAACTCAGCAAAAATTATTCCGCAACACCATGTCACTTCCATGGGCCAGCAGTATTTCAGCAGGTAAAGCATTTTATTAAAGATTCTGCGTTAAAGGAAAGGCCTTGCTGGACCAAAGGTATACTTGCTTGACCGAAGGGAGGGCAAGGGAGGGCAAGGCCCTTTTATTAAACCCTTGTCCTCCTACGTCGAACAAGCCTTTCGAACTGCGATGGTTCTTATGGAGGGAAAAGCTCGACCAAAGGGAGAGGGAAAAGCCCCTTTTTATTACAGTGAACTGCGATGGTTCGTTAGGAGGGAAAAGGCTCGACCAAAGGTATAACCCCCCTTACTTAAGTGCATGCTACCTGTTAGACCAATACCACTCGAGGAATGAATAACTTACTTACTCGTGCAGCCTGACTGCTCCTATTCATCAGAGATAACCCTGATTCGTTCCACTCGGCCGGCCTTCATTCTGTAGCGTAAACCTGACTTCATAACATGCCAGGCTCAGTCATATAGGCATGCATCCAACCTACCTTGCTAGAACCAACCCTTCAAATACCAGGCCGGTCAGTACCTTTCATATTTGGAGATCTCCCTCCCTCAATTTCATATCATCTTATATATGAGATTATGCATACATAGTGGAACTTCTGCCTGTACTATAGACCGAATTAACCAATGCTATATTAACCAAAGCTATATTAATAAATGCTCTGTTTTTTCTACTTATTATTGGAGAAACCTAGATATTTATAGCATCATTGGGGTTTGCAATAAAGGAGGAACATGGGAAGTGTGCTGATCATCCATAATACTGGTCCTTTCGACTGCTGGATGTGCAGAACGAACCTGTGGCTATCAGAAGCAATGAGCGTGGTCCAATTTCCATCTATCCGCTGAACACTTTGATTCATTCCGGCTTCTCGATAAGATAAAATAAGTTGGCAGCAAGGTGAAATTGGTATTCATCATTCACCCCTCTTGGAAATGTCCTCAAAAAGATGTCAATGATGGAGATATGCAAAGGATCCTAGGGATAATAATAAAATAAGTGTTGAAGCGGTGAATAGCCAGCCCATCAATGGCCAAATAAAAGGGGAAGATGCTCAATGAAGAAGCTACTTATAACTCCACACAAGCCATTGCTGATCGAATCGTCCATCAAATCCATTGTGCCAGGGATAAAAAAATTTTTAATAACTGGCAGGTGGATGGAAAGGGTGTATGGAAAGCAGAAAGAAGGCAAAAATATGAGGCATAAATGAAGAGAATGGAAATTCCGCTATAGCAGGCAGTTATAGGGTGCTTAGCAAGACCCCGCTTAGAAAGGGCAGTGAGAAGCTTAGGCGGGACAGAGGGCCCCTTCGCGGTTATTATTTGTAAGCTAGAAATAAGAAGAAGTAAGTCGGGGCGGCATAGCTATTTGATTAAGTAAGTAAGGTAAGGCTACACTGAAAGCCTTTGAGGGGAATCAAATAGGATTATCTAAGCAAGCCATCGCAGAGCAAGCCATCTCTGTATCACTCTTTTTATCTATCTGTTTACCTCTCTATAGAATGAATCAACGGAAGGATCTATTTGCTTTCATTTTCCGGAGATGTTATCTGTGACCTTAACCTTTCCTTTGTTTCCATCTGTGGAAGACCTTCGTATCAGACTGTCTATGTTCGCCTTCATACGCCTCTTTTCCACTCGTTCTAACTATCTATCAGGGGTTATGTAACTCGTTTAACTGCCACTTTAAACCAATAAAGGTATAAAGCTTACCTGGGGGGGTTACCGGAAAGAGGATTAGTTAAAATACAATATTACTACACGATCACTGAAAAAGAATCGGTGGAAATACGCTTGATCAATCATAGAGCATAGAGGCGGGTGAATCAATCAATAAATCAAGCTTTTTAAAGTCCTTCCAATCTGACCAATCTGACGGTTAGTCTCCATACCTTATGCCTTACGCCTTACGCTCACGAATGCTCACCAGTAACTTAAGTGAAGAGGTTGAGCAAAGGAGCTAAAGTGAATATTGAAAACCGTATAAGTTGCCTGCCTTTTAACAGGCGTTTCTCGCTACCTACCACAGCTCCTCGTGGGCTATCCTATAAATATGATCCTCGTATGTTTCAGTCAATCGAAAATATATGGAAGTAATCCCTTCCATTGAATTCCGATTATAGTATTTAAATAAATGGAATATCGTAACAATCTTATGCGATGCAATTCAATGATGCAATCTTACACGATGCAATATTATCTTTGGAATACTTGTGTGAACGTACCCTTATTTGAGGCAAGCGGAAAATAAATAAGCATATTTCGTCTAACCCGAATAGTGTTGTTACCTTGAAGGAATAAAGGTTATTTGCCCAATTTGCCCAACAAGAAAATATGTATATGTCACTCTGGTCCCCATCTGATGACCCGGCTTTTTGCGAAGCAATAGAAGCAAGGGTTTATAATAAAGGAAAGAGGAGTGAGACTCATTTTAAAGGGATAGAGCGGCCTCGCTTGAAAGAAAATTGCATATGCTCATTTGATGAAAGCCAATTTTATTAAAAGGATACAGACGACTTACACAAAAGTAACTAGTAAATGAGTTCTGTAAGATAGGTAGGAGGGGTGGCTCTTTGGAACCTGTGACTGTCAAGTAAATAAAACTTACAATTAGTCAGGTAGTCAGGTGATGGTGGAAGTCGGGTGATAAACGTGTTTATTTAAGGTACGTCTCCAGAGAATAAAACTTTTATAATGAACCCACTACCTGCGTTATGATCGTGAACCAACCTACCTGTTTCTATATAATTAAACCCACCTACTCGTGATAATGAGCAACTACCTTATGAAAAGGAATAACTATTAATTATAACATTTCTATGGTCAGCTCCCCTTTTATGTTTAGGACCAGCTCCAAAAGGAGGGGTATAACCACCCCACCTCTCTTAGCCTCCTTTTTAGCACTACGTATAAGCAAGAGCGCTCAGAGTCATTCATTAATAAAATACAGAATAATAAGGAAGAGTTCTTAATAAAGAAGAGTTAATTACACAGTTATAAATATGGCTTTTTAGCTTGCTTCGATACCAGTCTCATAAGCAATGCCAACCTCATCGACTTTCGGCGGGTATGTTTCCTCCATCCATTAATATGATGAGCCTCGGCCAATGGCCAGCCAATAGGTTCAATCTTTTCAAGAAAAGATAAAGCTGCAGATCGGTGTTCGAGAAGAAGGCATATACTAATCTAAAAACTGTATCAATGGCCTTTTGAGCGCGTTCGATACTTCTATTCGACTTTTCGTTATCTAAGAATCCCATCCATCCTTGGTCAGTCAATACGTCTTCAAGTAGTAGAAGAAGGGAAAATACGCTATTCTCTTCAATAATAATAATAATAAAAACTGGTTAGTTCACCTAATCTGTGCATCTCTAGTAGTTCACCTAATATATGCATTTCTAGTAGTTTTATATACAGCAGCTTGAGTCTTTCTCTACAACTGTAATTTAATAACTATTATACACAAGTCTCGGGGAGTAAGATTCAACTCTGGACCATACTAGCACGCACTAACAGCTTACTTTATTTTAGAGCATAAACCCACTAATTATTGGAAGATCACCTATCACAAATAAGCTATCAATGAACTCTTATTATCTCATACAATATTTATGAGTGAAAAGGGGTGGGTGGAGGAACAACCAGTAGCAGCAGTTGGATCGTCGTGCGTGGGAACTTTTTTATTCAGCCAGAACACTTATGAAACATTGCTGGGCTGGATGGTCCAATTCGTCCAGGACTTTTTGTAGCTTCCTTTGCTCCCCCAATTATGGATTACATGAGGCGGGACGGAGCTGGGTGGATGGGTGGTAGTAAAGTAGCCAAGGAAGGACTTTTAGTATAGTTGCATGCTCCAGC
>BSBM01003878.1:0-32500 GCA_027924585.1 Larix kaempferi | reverse complement strand
CATGTCTCTCACATAGTCTTACTATGTCTGACCCGCCCTCTCTCTCACTACCTCAACTTATACTCTCCCTTAGCCAATATTTCTCTCTCCTAATCCATCTCCTCCTAACCCCCTTACTCTTTGTCTCTTTTAATCCCCCTCCCCCTACAACCTACCACCCACCCCTCTCTATGTTCTCTGAGCCCCTGAAACATCTCTCTCTCTCATACATCTTGCTACTCCTACCCCCCACCAATTAAACCCCTTCTCTCTCTCTCTTCCCCCTACTGTCCCGAACCCTTACTAAAACCCTCTATCACTCACTCATCCACCTACTCCTCCCCCTCATCTCTCTCTCTCTACCCTAATCCTCCACCTCCACCTAATCCCTAGGCCACTATTTCTCCCCTAACCCCCTAAAACCACCCGACTCTCTCTCACTCACTCTCACCTACCCCTAACCCATCCCCTTTCTCTCCAAAAACCCACTAATATTATCCCTAAGAATCCATCTCTATAACCCTTAATAACTAGCTCTCTCACTCTCTCACCACCATACTCCTCACCCTACCTTAACCTGCATTCCTCTCCCTCTCTCTCTTATCTCTTGCACCTAACCCGTACTAATCACCTCTCTTTAAATCTGGCACCTATTCATCCATTAACACCTAACTTCCATCCCTCACTCTCTCCATCAACACCCTAACAACACCCGTCTCTCTCACTCTCATTCTTTGTGCAGTGACCCTATACCGACACTTATCTCTAAAATTGGTAATATCCCTTAAACACCTACAACCCCTCTCCACACCACTATCTTTATCTATTTCTATCCACCAACCCACTTCCTCCCCTACCCCTAATAACCCATCCCTCCCCTCCCCAGACCCCTCTTGTCCCTCAACATGATTATCACTATCTCTCACTCTCTTCCCCATAGTCCATCCCTACCTTTGAATCCCCCCCCCCCTCTCTCTCTCTCTCACACACACACACACACACACACACACCTCTCTAGTCCTCCACCTACCACTAACCCGCAACTATATATATCTCTCCCAACCCCCAAACATGGACATGTCCCCCCCCCCCTCTCTCTCTCTCTCTCTCTCTTTTCTTCCTAACCCTTACTAACCAAAATCTCTCACTCTCTCCCTATACTATGCACCTCCACCTCCACCTAACAACCACCCCCCTCTCTCTCCCCAAACCCCCTGACACCCCAACCACTCTCTCAGACATAGTCTCACTACATCTAACACACCCTTTACCCCCTCCCCCTAAACATATCTCTCTCTCTCACACACACCTCTCTCTACTACTCCACCTATCGTTAACCCCACATCTCTCTCTCTCTTCCCAAACCACCTAACAACCTTATTTATCCCTCTATCTATATATCTCTCAGAAACAGACACCCCCAACTCCTCTGTGTAAAACTAAACACCATCCTCTCTCTTTATATCTCCACTCCTATCCATAACCTTTACGAAACCCATTTCTCACTCTATATTCCTCCTACTCATCCCCTTACCTCAAACAGCATGTCCTCCTCCTAGTATTTCTTCCCCATCATCCCTTAACCCTTACTAACCCCCATCACTCTCCCTCTCTCTCGCTGACCCTTATTAAACCCCTCTTTTCAGTCTCTCATGACCATACTGCATGCCCTACCTTCAAAACCTCCCCCCCATCTCTCTCTCTCTCTCTCCTCTCTCTCTCTCTCTCTCTCTCTCTCTCTCTCTCGCATGTGCCCACAACCCTTCTCCCCCCTACAAAAAAAACCCATTCCTCTTCTCTCACTCTCTCTTCTCATCTCCCTAAACCTTAATAACCCCCTCTCTCACTCTCTGACCCCTTACTCCTGCTACCTATAAAACCTTCTATTCCTCTCCCTATCCTATTCCTCTTCCCCTATCACTTACTTACCCTCCCATCTCTCTCTCTCTAAACCTACTAGATCGCTCACTCACTCTCTCTCTACCCTATTCCCTCACCTACACCTAATCTATACCCATTTCTCTCTCCATCAACCCCATAACACAACCCCTTTTCTCTCACAAAAACTCTCACTACCCCTAGCCCCCACCTCTCGCTCCTTGTTTGTACTCATATTCTTTCTAAAACCTCCCCTCTCTCTCTCTTACCAACCCTATATACCCCTTCTCTCTAACTTCCCATAATCATCCATAAACACGAACTTCCTTTTCCCACCTAGATCACAATCTCTATCCCTCCTCCAAATCCCCTCCTTACCCTATCCCAACTCATCCCTTCTCTCTCTATCTCTCTCATTCTCTCTCACTCTCTCTTTCTACTACTCCACCTACCCTTAAACCCACCCATCTCTCTCTTCAACACCCCCGTAACAACCACCATTCTCTCTTAGTCTATATCTCTCTCACACACAAACACCGCTACTCGCCCCCCTACCACTAAATCCCATTCTCTCTCTTTCTCTCTCTCCTCTCCTATACCTCACCCTTACTAACCCACTCTCTCACTCTTCACCATTATCCTCCTCATACCTCAAACACCCACTAATTCTCCTCCTCTATCTATCTCCCCTCTCCCCCCTAAAACCCTTCCTCTCAATCTACTCCTCGACCTGCACCTAACCCCAAATTTATCTCTCTCTCTCTCTCTGCAATTTCTGAAACACACCCCTTTCTTGCTCTCACTGTCACTACCCCTACTCCCTCCCCCTCACCCACTAAAACATCTCCGAACCTCCCTACCTATAACCAGCCCATACTCTTGGTCTCTCTCTCTCTCTCCCCCCTACTCCACATTTTCTAAACACCTATCTATATTTGTCTTTCCTACTTCGCCCCTCCGTACCACCTAACACCCCCCTTCTTCCTCTCTCTCTCTTCCCCTACCCTAGACACAACATTCTCAATAACCAACATAATCCACCCTAAACACATACCCCTCCCAATACCCAAATCTCTATCTCTTTCTCCCACAAAACACCCCTCCTCCCCCATACCCCTCCCTCCACCCCAATCTCTATCTCTTTCTCTCCCATAAACTCCATCCTCCCCTACCACTAATAACCGACACCATCTTCCCCCACTCTCTCTCTCTCACCTAATCCTTTATAACCCCCTCTCTCTCACAACCTCTCTTCCTTATTCCTCCACATAATCCTAACCCACACATCTTTCTCTCTTTCCAAACGCCCTAACACCCCCCTCTCTCTATCCCTCACTACAAATAGCCTCCACTCTCTCCCCCTAACCCCCCTCTTACTCTCCCTACCTATAAAAATGCCCCCCCTCTCTCTCTCTCTTTCTATCACTTACCACCCATCATTTCTCTCTCTCTGTCTTTCTATCACTTAGCACTCGTCATTTCTCTCTCTGTCTCTCTCTCTTTCTCTCTCTCTATCTATCTATCTCTCTCATAAACACACACCTCTCGAATCCTCAACTAACCCTAACCCCACCTATATCTCTCTCTCCCAACCCAAAACACCAAGATGTTTCCTCCTAGTTGTCTCTATTTCTCTCCATCGCACCACTTCTCCCCCATCTACCATAAAACCCCTCGTCCTACTCTCTCTATGTATCCTCATCTCCTTAACCATTACAAAATGCCTCTCCCACCCCCTACTCATCACCCTCCCTCTAAGACCCCCTCCACCTCTCTGTCTCTCCACTCTTTCCCTAACCCTTACTAACCACCTCTCTCACTCTCTCTCTACCCTACACCTCCACCTCCATTAAGTCCCCCACCTCTCACTCTCTCCGCCAACCCCCTACCACATAGCCATATTTCACACACAGTCTCACTATATCTAACGCATCTCTCTCTCTCCCTAACCCAACTTATAATCTCCCTTAATCCCCTCTTTTTTATATACTACACCCCCTCCTCCTAACCCACCTCTCACTCTGTCTCTCCTAATCCCCCTCCCCATACAACCTACCATCCACCCCTCTTAATGTCCCCCCAACCCCCTAACACCTCTCTATCTCTCTCTCAGACATTCGCCTAATCCTCCTCATACCACTTAAACCCCCGTCTCTCTCTCTTTCTCCCTCCTCTACTCACCCAAACCCTTACTAACACCCTCTATTAATCACTCACCCCTTAATCCTCCCCCTCCTCTTGTCTCTCTCTCCCCCCCCTAATCCTCCACCTCTACCTAACCCCCATGCCACACTTTCTCCTCTAACCCCCTAACAACCCCCACTCTCTATCGCACACTCTCAAAGCCCCTAACCCCTCCCCTCTCTCCCTAATCCCACTCATATTCTCCCTGAGCCCCTCTCTCTATAACCCTTACTAACCCCCTCTCTCACTCTCTCACCATCATACTCCTCACCCTACCTTTAACACATGTTCCTCTATCTCTCTCTCATAGACACGCACACTTCTTCCACCTAACCCTTACTAATCACCCCTATCTCTCACTCCCACATATTGCTTCACCTACACCTAGTTTCCACCCCTCAGTCTCTCCACAAACACCCTAGCCCCCCCTCTCTCTCTCAAGCTCACTCTCTCTACCCCCACTGTATGCTCACCCTTCTCTCTAGAATTGCTAGTAGTCCTTAAACCCCTAGATACTTGTCCCAAAAAATAATCTCTATCTCTTTCTCTCCACCAACCCACCTCCTCCTCTTATCCCTAATCACCCATGCCCTTCCCTATCTCCCAGCCCCCCTCTCTCTCTATCTCCCCATCCCCCCCTCTCTCTCTCTCGTCCCTAAACATTATTAACCCTCTATCTCTCTCTCTCTTCCCCGTACTCTACCTCAACCTTTTGTCCCCCCCGCTCTCTCTCTCACACACCCAACCCTATATTCCTCCACCTACCCCTAACCCCCACCTATATCTCTCTTTCCCAAACCCAAACACACACATGTTTCCCCACTAGTTCTCTCTCTCTCTCTCTCTCTCTCTCTCTCTCTCTCTCTTGCACACCCATTCTCCTACACCTGTAACAAACCCCCTCCTCCTCTCTTAGACCCTTATTAACACACATCTCTCACTATCTCAACCCCTACTCAATCCCCTCTCTCTAACACCCCCTCCACCTCTCTCTCTCTTTCTCTCCTCCCTATCCTATCCCTAATCACTATTATCCCTCTTTAACTCTCTCTTCTCCATACTCCACCCCTACCTATAAATCCCCTCTCCTCTCTCTCTCTTTGTCTCTCTCTATTTCTCTATCTCTAACACACATAGGCACACCATATACTCCTCCACCTACCCCTAACCCGTGCCTCTCTCTCTCTCTCCTCTCTGAACACCCTACTCCTCCCCATTACCTCTAACACCCTCTCCTCCTCCTCCTCTCCCTCTCTTTGTCTCTCCCCTCCTCTCAATAAAAATTATCAATCCTCTCTCTCACTCTCTCTTCCTCCTACTCCACTTCCTACCTCTAACCCTAATTTTCTCTCTCCAAATCTCTCTCTCTCTCTCTCTCTCTAACACACACACCACCCTCTACTTATCCACCTAACCCTAACCCACAACACACACACACTCTCTCTCTCTCTCTTTCTCTCTCTCTCTCTCCAAAACCAATAAATATCCACCTACTACCACCCTAGTATCTCTCTCTCTCTCTCTAATGCAGACACACACACCCCTTCTCCTCATCCTACCATAGACCCCCCTCCTATTCCTTCTCTCTTCTCTCCTTGCTTCTCTCAATAACCCTTACTAATCCCCTCTATAATTCTCTAACCCCCTACTCCTCACCCTATATATAACAACCCCTCCACCCCTCTCTCTCTCTCTCTTCTTCCTCCTAATTGTTAATAAACTCTCTCTCAAACTCTCGCTCTACACCCTTTTCCTCTACCTCCACCTAACATTGTCCCCTCTTTCTCTTCCCCAACCAAGTAACACCCACCCCATATCTCTCTTTCTCTCCTCACCTTATACCCCCATTCTCTCTAACATCCCTACTATTCCCAACCCCTACCTCCCTCTCCCCATCATGATCTCTATCTCTTTCTCAGCCCCAACCCCCCTCCACCCCCTACACCTAATAACCCTCAGCTTGTCCCCCTCTCCCATGAACTTTATCTCTCTACCTATCTCTCTCTCTATCACCTATTCTCCTAACCCTTTACTAATCACCTCTCTCTATGTCACCTCTTTCCTCCTAACACTTTCTAATCATCTCTCTCTCTCTCTCTCTCTCTCTCTCTCTCTCTCTCTCTTCGCTCTCTCTCCACGTACACCTAACCCCCACCCATAGCTCTCTCCACCAACACTCTATAACCCCCCCTCCCTCTCTTTCTCCCCAACCCTTACTAATCTCCTATCTCACTCTCTTACCACCCTACTCATCCCCTTACCTTTAAACCCCATCCTCTCTCTTTCTCTCTCTCTCTATCTCTCTCTCTTCCACCCAACCCTTATTAAACCACTCTCTTGGTCTCTCTCCCCTACTCCTCCACCTCCACCTAACCCCCCATCCCTTTCTCTTTTGCTAACCCTCTAACATCCCCTCTCTCTCTCACTCTCACAACCCCTAAACTCCCACTCTCTCCCCCTAATTCCTCTCCTACTCTCCCTTCATGTAACAACCCACTTTGACCCACTTCTCTCTCTCTCTTACTCCCCCACCTCCTCTCTCTCTCATAATACCCCTCCTGTTACCACATGCCAACCCAAATCTCTCTATCTCTCTCCCTCTCTCTCTCTCTCTCCTCTCTCTCTCTCTCTCTTTCCCCACCCTATACTCCAGTCTCTCTAAAAATCCATAATCTTCCCTAAACCCATACCCACCTACCCCCAATAAGATCTCTTTCTTTTTCTCTCCCCCCAATGCCCCTCTTTCTCCCTACCACTAATCTCCCACACCCTCCCCCTTGCCCCCATCTCTCCCTCTCTCTCTCTCTCTATCACTCTCTCTTTCTCTCTCACACACACATACAACCTAATTCTCCCCTCACCACTAACACTCTCGTCTCTCTCTCTCTCTCTCTCTCTCTAACCCTTACTAAACCCCTCTTTCACTTTCCTGCCACCTTACTCCTCCCGCATATTTAACACCCCTCCTCTATCTCTCTCACACCTCTTCCCCAAAACCATTACTAACTCCCTCTATCACTCTCTCTCTCCCCCCTAATACTCCACCAACACCTAACTGCCACCCCTAACTCTCTACCTTGACCCACTAACACCCCCCCTCTCTCTCGATCACATTCAAAACAACTAAACCCCCTCTCTCTCTCCCTACACATCACCATCCCCTCCTCTCTCTCTATCTTTCTCTCTCCTACTCCCTCAGCCCCAAACCCCTTCTCTCTCTCTCTCTCTCTCTCTCTATCTTTTCACCCACCCTATGCCCCCCATTATCTCAAAGTTCCCTAATCTTCCCTAAATCCCTTTCAAGCCCCCCATATAACTTACCCCCTGCCTCTCTCTCTCTCTCTCTCTCTCTCTCTCTCTCTCTTTCACCCACCCTATACCCCCCATTATCTCAAATTTCCCTAATCTTCACTAAATCCCTTTCAATCCCCCCCTATAACTTACCCCCCCCGCCTCTCTCTCCCTCTCTCTCTCTCTCGCTTCTCCCACCATATACCCCATTTATCTCTAAATTCAGTAATATTCCCTAGAGACCTTCCAAAACCTCCCCTTGTACCGCCATCATTTTCTCTATCTCTTTCTCTACACCAGTCCCCTAAACCCCACCACCCCTAACAAGCCACACCCTCCCCCCTCGCTTTTTGACTCTCTCTCTCTCTCTCTCTCTCTCACACACACACACACACACACAACACACATTTCTCTACTCCTCCACTTATCCCTAATCCCCACCACTCTCTCCTTATCCAAGCCCATAAGACACCCACTGACCCCCATTATCTCTCTCTCTCTCTATCTATCTTGCACACGTCCTCCTACTCCTCTCCCTACCTCATACACACCCTCTCTCTCTCAATATCTCTCTCTCTACCACCGATTTACCCTAACCCTTACTAACTTCCTATCTCTCTATCTATAATAATCACTCTTCCCCTACCACTTAGAACCCACCCTTGCTTCCCCCCCAAATAGCTAACACCCCCAATTCTTTCTCTCTCTCTCTCTCACACACACACAAACACACCCTTACTCCTTGTGCTCTTTATATCTCTAATCCTTACTAATGCCCTCTCTCACTCTCTCTCACAACCATACTCTTTGACCTACCTTTAAACCCCCTTCCAATTTCTCTCACCTCTTCCCCATAACCCTTACTAACTTATCCTCTATTACTCCCTCTCTCTCTCTCCCCCTATTACTCCACATACAACTAGATGCCAAATCCCTCTCTCTCTCCACCAACCTCCTAACACCGCCTCTCTCTCTCACTATCTCACTAAAACTAACACTCAACTCTCTCTCCCTAAACCCCCTCCTACTCTCCCTACAAATAGCCACCCCCACTTCCTCTCTCTTCTACTCCCCCTACCCTTATCCCTCTATGACACTCTCTCTTAATCCACCTTCCCCGACAACTTACCACCTCTCTCTCTTTCTCCACCTTATACCCTCCCTGCTCTCTAACATCCCTCACATTCACTAAACCCCTACAACCCTATCCCCACTATGATCTCTATTTGTTTCTGTCCCCCAACCCCCTCCTCCCCTTATCGTTAATCACCCACACACTCCCCCCCACCACCCAACTCTCTCTTTCTCTCCCTCCCTCACACACACACACACACACACACAATCCTATACTCCACAATGTACCCCTAATTACACCCCCCAATATCTATATCTTTCTCTCTCACACACACCCCCTACTCGTCCTCTTATCACTAAACCCCATCCTACATCTCTCTCTCCTGTACACTCCCTAACCCTTATTAACCCCTCTATCACTCTCTAACACCACTACTCCTCCCCCTCCTATTTCTCTATCTATCCTCCTCCTCCACTTGCACCTAATTTCCACACCTCTGTTTCTCCCCTAAACCCCTAACAAAACCCTGTGCTAGCTCTCACACACTCTCACTACCCCTAACGCCTCCTCTCACTCCCTAACCCCAATCATATTCTCCCTAAGCATCTCCCTCCCTTTTCATAACCTTTACTAACCCCTTCTCTTTTTCTCTCACCACCATAATCCTCACCCTACTTTTAACCCCCCCTTCTTCTCTCTCTCTCTCTCTCTCTCTCTCTCTCTCTCTCTCTCCATATATATATATATCACCTCTTCCTCCTAACCCTTAGTAATCACATATTTCTCCCTCCCTCTCTCTCTTCCCCCTACTCCCCCCCTCTTTCCTCCCCTTTCCCCTAAAACTTACTAACTCCCATATCTTAGTTTCTCTCTCTCACATACTCATATACCTACCTCTAAACCATTATTTATTAACCCTCTCTCTCACTCTCTCTTCTCCCTACTCCACCCACTACCTCAAATCCCCCCCTCTCTCTCTGTCGCACCACTTTTCCTTCACCTACCATAAACCCCCCTCTTCCTCCTCTCTCTCTCTCTATTCTCTTCTTCTTAATCCTTACAAACCACCTTTCTCATTATATTACTCCCTACTCATCACCCTACCTTTAACACCCCTCCAACTCCCTCTCTAACTCTCTTCTCTTCCCCCTAACCCCCCTCTCTCACTCTCTCTCCTACCCTACAACTCCACCACTGAACCTCCACATGTCCCTCTTTCCCCCAACCCCCTAAGACACCCCCCATCTCTCTCACATAGTGTTATTATGTCTAAACCATCCTCATTCTCCCTAAATCAACTTATACTCTCCCTAATCCCCTCTTTCTCTCTCATAATCCATCTAATCCTAACCCCCTTTTCTATTTATCTCTCTTAATCCCCCCCCTACCCCTACAACCTACCCACCCACCCCTCTCTATGTCTCCCAACCCTATAAACACTTCTCTCTCTCTTCTCATACATCTACTACTGCTTTCCCCCACCACTGAAAACCATCCTCTCTCTCTCTCTCACTCTACTCTCCCTAGACCCTTCCTAAAACCCTCTATCACTCACTCATCCACCTACTCCTACCCCTCCTCTCCCTCTATCTCTCTCTACCCTACTCCTCTACCTCCACTTAATCTCCAACACACTGTTTCTCCCCCTAACCCCCTAACACCATCCCACTCTCTCTCACTCACTTTCACTACCCCTAACCCCTCCCTCTTTCTCCCTAAATGCACTCATATTATCCCTAAGACTATGTTTCTCTAAACTTTACTAACTCTCTCTCTCTCTACCATATTCCTCACCCTACCTTTAACCCCCATTCTCTCCCTCTCTCTCTTATCTCTTGCACCTAAGTTGTACTAATCACCTATATATCACTCTCCCCATCTATTCCTCCAACAAAACCTAACTTCCAGCCCTCAATCTCCCCACCAACACCCCCTCACAACCCCCCTCTTTCTCACTCTCACTCTCTCTGCCCCCGCCCTATACCCACCCTTCTCTCTAAAATCGGTAATATTCCTTAAACCCCCTACAACCCTCTTCCCACCACAATTATCTATCTCTTTCTCTCCACCAAAACCACTTCCTCCCCTTACCATTAATCACTCATGTCCCTCCCCTCCACCCCCTATTTCTCTCTCTCTCTCTCTCTCTCTCCCCTCCTGTCCCTAAACATTATTATCCATATCTCTCACTCTCTCTTCCCCATACTCCATCCCTAACTCTGAATCCCCCCCCCCTCTCTCCCTCTCTCTCTCTCTCACTCACACACACACAACCCTCTATTCCTCCACCTACCCTAACCCCCACCTATCTCTCTCTCTCCCAATCTTCAAACATGGACATGTTTCCCCCTCTAGTTCTCTCTCTCTCTCTCTATTTCCTAACCCTTAGTAACCCCATAACTCACTTTCTCTATACTTCCTAACCCTTATTAACCCCATCTCTCACTCTCTCTCTACCTTATTCCTCCACCTCAACCTAATCCCCACCCTCCTCTCTCTCTCCACAAACACCCTAACACCCCTCATACACCCTCTCATAGATAATATCACTACATCTACGCCCCCCTTTTCCCCTCCCCCTAAACATTGCTCTCTCTCACCTCTCTCTCTCTCTGCCACCCAACCTAGACCCCCAATTGTCTCTAACTTACCTAATCTTCCCTAAAGCACTTTCAACCCCTTCCAAACTACCCCCCATCATGTTTTCTATATCTTTCTCTCCCCCACCCTGCATTCCTACTACACATAACCACTATCACCCTCAACCACCTTGCCCCTTGACTCTCTCTCTCTCTCTCTCTCTCTCTCTCTCTCTCTCTACTACTTCCACCTACCCCTTAACCCCACATATCTCTCTCTTCCCAAACCACTTCATGACCCCAATTATCTCTCAATATATATCTCTCTAAAATACAGACACTCCAACTCCTCTACGTAGCACTAAACATCATCCTCTCTCTTTCTCTCTCCACTCCTATCCCTAACACTTACTAACCCCCTCTCTCACTCTCTATTCCACCTACTCATCCCCTCTACCTCAAACACCATGTTCGCTACTACACCTATCTCTTCCCCATCACTCTCCCTCTCTCTCTGTGGCCCTTATTAACCCGCTCTCTCACTCTCCCATGACCATATTGCATGCCCTACATTCAACACCTCCTCTCTCTCTCTCTCTCTCTCTCTACTCCTACAATAAAACCCATTCCTCCTCTCTCACTCTTTCTTCTCATCTACTTGAACCTTAATAACCCCCCCCTCTCACTCTCTGACCCCTTAACTTCTCCTCCTACCAATAAAACCCTCTCTCTCATTCTATCTCTCTTACTCCCCCTTCCCAGGATAACTTACTTACCTGATCATCTCTCTCTCTCTAAACCTTACTAAATCACTCCCTCACTCTCTCTCTCTACCCTATTCCCCCAAACTACACCTAATCCCTACCACTCTCTCTCTATCACAACCCCATAACACAACCCCATTTCTCTCACAAACACTTTGGGCTAAACCTAGCCCCACCTCTCACTCCCTGATTGTACTCATATTTTCTTTAATATCACCCAATATTGCCCCTCTCCCTCTCCTACCAATCCTATATAACCCCCTTCTCTCTAACTTGCCTAATCATCTCTAAACACGTCCTGCCTTCACCCACGTATAGTCACCCTCTTTATCTCTACTCCAACTCCCCTCCTTACCCTACCCCTAATCACAAACACCATGCCCCAACTCATACCTTCTCTCTCTCTCTCTCTCTCTCTCCTCTCTCTCTCTCTCTCTCTCTCTATAAACTGTTAGACCTACCATTAACTACCACCCATCGCTGCCTTCGCCACCACCCTAACACCCCCCATTCTCTCTCACACTTAGACACCACTACTCCCCCCCGACCACTAAACCCCCATCCTCTCTCTTACTCTCTCCATTCCTATCCCTCACCCTTACTAACCCCCTCTCTCACTCTCTTCTTGACCCTATTCCTCTGCATAGCACAAAAATCCCACTAATCCTCCTTCGATATCTCTCTCCCCCCTCTCCACCCTAAAACTTACCAACCCCATCTCTCATCCTCTCGCTCCTCTAGCTCATCCACCTATACCTAAAACCCAAATTTATCTTTCTCTCCCCCAAACCCTGAAAACCCCACCCCCTTTCCTCTCTCTCACTCTCACTACCCCTAAACTAATCCTAACCACCCTACCTGTAACCACCACATCTCCTCCTCCTCCTCCTACTCTCTCTCTCTCTCTCTATCTCTCATATTCCCCTTTCACTAAAAAAACTATCTCTATTTATCTCTCCTACTTTCCCCGCTCCCATACCACCTAGCACCACCTTCTATCTCTCTCTTCCCTTACCATATATACCCCCTTCTCTATAACTAACCTAATCCACCCTTAACCCCTTCCCCCTCCCAACACCTGGATCTCTATCTCTTTCTCCCACAAACCACCCTTCATCCCTCCTACCCCTCCCTCCACCCGGATCTATACCTCTTTCTCTCCCTTAAAACCCATCCTCCACTAACAGCTAATCACCCAAAACCATTCCCTCCCACTCTCTCTATCTCTACACACACACCTGACCCCTTACGAACACCCTCTCTCTAAGTCTATCTCTTCCTTATTCCTCCACATAATCCTAACCCACACACCTTTCTCTCTTTCCCAACCCCTTTATAGCTCCTTCTCTCTAACTCACACCACAACTAGTGCCCACGCTCTCTACCTAACCCCCTCTTAATCTCCCTACCCATAAAAAGTCCCCCCCTCTCACTCTTGCTATCACTTACCACCCCTCATTTCTCTTTCTCTCTCTCTCTCTCTATCTATTTATATATCTATCTCTCTTCCCCTACCCTATACACCCCCTTCTCTATAACTAACAATAATCTACCCTAAAACACCTACCCCTCCCAACACCCAAATGTCTTTCTCTCGTTCTCTCACAATCCACCCCCTCATCCCCCCTACCCTCCTCCCTCCACCCCGGATCTCTATCTCTTTATCTACCCTAAACCCCCTCCTCCACTACAACTAATCACCCACACCATCCCCCCCCACTCTCTCCCTCTATCTCTCTCACCTAACCCTTACTAACCCCCTCTCTCTCTCACTCTCTCTCTTCCTTATCTCTCCACATAATCCTAACCCACACACCTTTCTCTCTTTCCCAAACCCCTTAACACCCCCCTATCTCTAACGCACAGTACAAATAGACCCCAGTGTCTGTCCCTAACCCCCCTCTTAATATCTTACCCATAGATATGATCTCTCTCTCTCTCTCTCTCTCTCTCTCTCTCTCTCTCTCTCTCTCTCACGCACGCGCGGCAGCGCACGCGCACGCACGCGCGCATGCCTCTCTATCTATATCTCTCTTTCACACACACACCACTCTACTCCTCCACTGACCCGTAACCCCACCTATACCTCTCTTCCCCAACCCCAAACACCAACATGTTTTCCCCATAGTTCTCTATATTTATCTCCATCAAAACAACTTCTCCTCCACCTACCATATAGCCCCCCCTCCTCCTCTCCCCACACACACACTCTCTCCACTCTTCCCCCTAACCCTTACTAACCCCTCTCTCAATATCTCTATATGCTACACCACCACCTCCATTGAACCCCCGGCCACAATCCCATATTTCACGCATAGTCTCATTGCATATAACCCCCTTTCCCTCCCAAAACCGACTTATACTCTCCTTAATCCCCTCTTTCTTTATCCTACACCACCTCTCAATCTGTCTCTCCTAATCCCCCTCTCCCTACCACCTACCACCCACCCATCTCAATGTCCCCCAACTCCCTAAAACCTCTCTCTCTCTCATACATTCACCTACTCCTCCCCATACCACTTAAAAACCTCCTCTCTCTCTCTCTCCCTCCCTCTCGTACTCTCCCCAACCCTTACTAACATACTCTATCACTCACTCATCCCATTACTCCTCCCCGTCCTCCTCTCTCTCTCTCTCTCTCTTTCTCCCCCTTAATTATCCACCTCCACCTAACCCTTATGCCACTCTTTCCCTTCTAACCCCCTAACACCCCCCACTCTATCTCATACACTCTCATAATCCCTAACCCCTCCTCTCTCTCCCTAATCCCACTTATTTTCTCATTAAGCCTCTCTCTCTCTTTATAACCCTTACTAACCCCCTCATTAATTTCACCATCATACTCCTCACCCTATTGTTAACACATGTTCCTCTCTCTCTCACACCTCTTCCACCTAACCCTTACTAATCACCTCTATCTCACACTCCTACATATTCTGCTACCTGAACCTAATTTCCACCCCTCACTCCCTCCACCAATCCCCTAAAACCCCCCGCTCTCTCTCTCACTCTCACTCTCACTCTCACTATCCCCATTGGATGCTCACTATTCTCTCTAAAATTGATAATATTACCTAAACCCCTAGAACCCTCTCCCAACAACAATCTATATCTCTTTCTCTCCACCAACCCACCTTCTCCCCCTACCCGTAATCGCCCATACCATCCCCGCTCGTCCAACCCACACTCTTTCTGTCTCTCTCTCTCCTATCCCTAAACATTATTAACCCTCTCGCTCACTCTCTCTTCCCCATACTCAACCCCTACCTACTACCCCCTCTCTCTCACACACACACACACATGCCCCTCTACTCCTTTCCCTATCCCTAATCCCCACCTATATCACTCTCTCCCAACTCCAAACATAAACATTTTGTCCCACTACTTCTCTCTCTCTCTCTTGAACACCCCTTCTCCTTTAAGTATAATAAACCCCACCCTCCTCTCTCTCAATCCCTCTCATCCTCTCCCATACCCTTATTAACCACCTCTCTCACTATCTCACCCCCTCTCCCATACCCTTATTAACCACTCTCCCCCCTCTCCTATCCCTAATCAATATTAACCCTCTCTCACTCTCTCTTCTCCCTACTCCACTCGTACCTCAAAATCCCCTCTCCTCTATCTCTCTCTATGTATGTCTCTCTATATTTCTCTCTCTCTAATACACACTAACACACCATATACTCCTCCACCTACCCCTAACCCACACCTCTCCCACTCTCTCCAAACCCCCTACTCCTCCTCCTACCTCTACAACCCCTTCATCCTTCTCCTCTCTCTCTTTGTCTCTCCCCTTCTCTCCATAAAAATTGTTAACCCTCTCTCTCACTCTCTCTTCCCCCTACTCCACTTCCTACCTCTAATCCCAATTTTCTCTCTCCATCTCTCTCTCTCTCACACACAAACAAACACACACACATACACACACTCTCTTTCTCTCTCTCTCACTCTAATCCCCTCCTTCTCTCTCATAATCCATCTCCTCCTAACCCCCTTATTTATTTATATCTCTTAATCCCCCACCCCTCTCTATGTCTCCCAAACCCGTAACACTTCTCTCTCTCTCATACATCCCGCTATTGCTCCCCCCACCACTGAAACCCCTCCTCTCTCTCTCTCACCTACTCTCCCTAACCCTTGCTAAAACCCTCTATCACTAACTCATCCACCTACTCATCCCACTCCTCTCTCGCTTTCTCTCTACCCTACACCTCTGCCTACACCTAATCTCTAGCCCACTATTTCTCCCCTAACCGCTTAACACCACCCCACTTTCTCTAACTCAATTTCACTACCCCTAACACCTCCTCTTTCTCCCTAAAACCACTCATATTATCCCTAAGACTATGTCTCTCTAACCCTTACTAACTCTCTTTCTCACCACCATACTCCTCACCCTACCTTTAAACCCCCATTCCTCTCCCTCTCTCTCTTATCTGTTGCACCTAAGTCGTAATAATCACCTCTCTATCACTCTCCCATCTATTCCTCCACCAAAACCAGACTTCTAGCCCTTGATGTCTCCACCAACCCCCTGACACCCCCCCTCTCTCTCACTCTCACTCTCTCTGCTCCCACCCTATACCCACCCTTCTCTTTAAAATCAGTAATATTCCTTAAACTGCTACAACCATATCCCCCCCAAAATATCTATCTCTTTCTCTCCACTAAACAACTTCCTCCACCTACCCTTAATCACCCATGCACTCCTCTCCACCCACTGATCTCTTTCTCTCTTTCCCTCCCTCCCCTCCTATCCCTAAACATTATTATCCCTATCTCTCACACTCTCTTCCCCATACTCCATCCCTACCTCTGAATCCCCCCCTCTCTCTCCCTCTCTCTCTCTCTCTCTCACACACACACACACACACACACCTCTATTCTTCCACCTACCCCTAATCCCCACCTATCTCTCTCTCTCCCAACCCCCAAACATGGACATTTTTCCCCTCTAGTTCTCTCTCTCTCTGTGTCTCTATTTGCTTCCTTACCCTTAGTAACCCCATATCTCACTCTCTCTATGATTCATAACCCTTATTAACCCCATCTCTCACTCTCTCTCTACCCTATGCCTCCACCTCAACCTAATCCCCTCCTTCCTCTCTCTCCCCAAACACCCTAACACCCCTACACTCTCTCACACATAGTATCACTACATCTAACCCCCCCTTTTCCCCTCCCACTAAACATCTCTCTCTCTCTGCCCCCAACCTACACCCCCCATTGTCTCTAACTTATGTAATCTTCCCTAGAGCACTTTCAACCCCTCCCCACTACCCCTATCATGTTTTCAATATCTTTCTCACCCCCACCCTACATTCCTACTACACATAACGACTATCACCTCCACCACTTGCCCTTTGACTCTCTCTCTCTCTCTCTCTCTCACCTCTCTCTACTACTCCACCTACCCTTAACCCCACCTCTCTCTCTCTTCCCAAACTACCTAACGACCCCAATTCTCTCTCGATCTATATCTCTCTAAAACGAGACACCTATGTAGCACTTTCAACTCCTCTATGCAGCACTAAACATCATCCTCTCTCTTTCTCTCTCCACTCCTATCCCTAACCCTTATTAACCCCCTCTCTCACTCTCTATTCCACCTACTCATCCCCCTATCTCAAACACCATGTCCTCCTCCACCTCTCTCTTCCTCATCATCCCCTTAACCCTTTATAACCTCATCAGTCTCCCTCCCTCTCTCTGACCCTTATTAACCCCCTCTCTCACACTCCCACGACCATATTGCATGCCCTACCTTCAAAACATCCCCCCCATCATGCACACATGAGCGTCACGCGTGTACAACCCTTCTCCCACCCCTACAACAAAACCCATTCCTTATCTCTCAGTATGTCTTCTCATCTACTTGAACCTTAATAACCCCCTCTCTCACTCTCTAACCCCTTAGTCCTCCTCTTACCTATAAAACCCTCTTTCTCTCTTATTCCCCTCCCCCTATCATTTACTTACCTACTCATCTCTCTCTCTCTAAACCTTACTAAATCACTCCCTCACTCTATCTCTACCCTATTCCCCCAACTACACCTAATGCCTACCACTCTCTCTCTCTATCAAGCCCATAACACAACCCCTTTTCTCTCACAAACACTCTCACTACTCCTAGCCCTACCTCTCTCTCCCTCATTGTACTCATATTCTCTCTAATACCTCCCCTCTCCCTCTCCTAACAATCCTATATATTTCTTCTCTCTAACTTCCCTAATCATCACTAAACACCTCCTTCCTTCACCCACCTAGATCACCATCTATATCTCTCCTCCAAATCCCCTCCTTACCCTACCCCTAATCACAAACACCATGCCCCAACTCATCGCTTATCTCTCTCTCTCTCTACTACTCCACCTACCATTAACCCCACCCATCTCTATATTTGCCACCCCCCTAACACCCCCCATTCTCTCTCAGTCTATATCTCTCTTATACTCAGACACCGCTTCTCCTTCCCCTACCACTAAACCCCATCCTCTCCCTTTCTCTCTCAATTCCTATCTCTACCCCTTACTAGCTCCCTGTCTCACTCTCTCTTCACCCTACTCATCCTCATACCTCAAACACCCACTAATCCTACTTCGCTACCTCTCTTCCCTCTCCACCCTAAAACTTACCAACCCCATCTCTCATCCTCTCGCTCCTCTACTTCTCCACCTACACTTAACCCCAAAATTATCTCTCTCTCTCTGCAAACCATGAAACAACCCTCTTTCTCTCTCTCACTCTCACTAATCCTAAGCCCGACCTCACCCCCTAAAACTAATCCTAACCTCCCTACCTATAACCACCACCTCCTCCTCCTCCTCCTCCTCCTTTTACTCTCTCTCTCTCTATCTCTCTCCTATTCCCCATTCGCTAAAACCCTATCTCTATTTGTCTTTCCTACTTCCCCCCTCTATACCACCTAGAACCCCCTTCTCTCTCTCTCTTCCCCTACCCTATATACCCCCTTCTCTATAACTAACCTAATCCACCGTACACCCCTACCCCTCCCAACACCCATATCTCTATCTCTTTCTACCACAAACCACTCGTCATCCCCCCTACCCCTCCCTCCACCTGGATCTCTATCTCTTTCTCTCCCATAAAACCCCTCCTCCCCTAAAACTAATCACCCAAACCATCCCCTCCCATTCTCTCTCTCTCTCACACACACCTAACCCTTACCAAACCCCTCTCTCTCACTCTCTCTCTTCATTATTCCTCCACATAATCCTAACCCACACACCTTTCTCTCTTTCCCAACCCCTTTATAGCCCACTCTCTCTAACTCACACCACAAATACCACCCACTCTCTCTACCTAACCCCGCCCTTAATCTCCCTACCCATAAAAAGTCCCCCTCTCTTTCTCTTGCTAGCACTTACCACCCCTCATTTCTCTCTCTCTCTCTCTCTCTCTCTCTCTCTCTCTCATTCTCTCTCTCTCTCTCTCTCTATTTATATATCTATCTCTCTTCCCCTACCCTATACACCCCCTTATCTGTAACTTACATAATCCACCCTAAACACCTACCCCTCCCAACACCCAAATGTCTATCTCCTTTATCCCACAAACCACTCCTCATCCCCGCTACCCCTCCCTCCACCCGAAAATCTATCTCTTTCTCTATCCTAAAACCCATCCTCCCTTACAACTAATCAGCCACACCATCCCCCCCACTCTTTCTCTCTCTATATCTCTCACCTAACCCTTACTAGCCCCCTCTCTCTCACTCTCTCTCTTCCTTATTTCTCCACATAATCCTAACCCACACACCTTTCTCTCTTTCCCAACCCCTTAACACCCCCATCCCTCTAACGTGCACTACAAATAGCCCCCATTGTCTCTCCCTAACCCCCCTCTTAATATCGCTAACCATAAAAATGATCTCTCTCTCTCTTTGTTTCTATCACTTACCACCCCCCATTTCTCTCTTTCTCTCTCTATCTCTCTTTCACACACACACCACTCTACTCATTCACCTACCCCTAACCCCACCTATATATATCTCTCCCAAACCCAAACACAAACATGTTTCCTCGTAGTTCTCTCTATTTCCTTCCATCACACCACTTCTCCTCCACCTACCATATACCCCCCTCCTCCTCTCTCTCTGTATCTTCATCTCCTTAACCATTACAAAATGCCTCTCTCACCTCCTACACATTACCCTACATGTAATACCCCTGTGATAATATACAGCGATCTAGGAACTGTAACAAACTCGCAATCTAACTCTCAAGATTATTTGCAAAAAAGAAGAAGCATGCATTCAATAATCACTCACAAACACAGAATAATGGACAATGTCAATATCCTATAATGAATAATGAATCTAGAGAATGTGTTACAATAATCAATGATGAGGCATCATATAGGATTCAAATTATCCAATTAGGGCATTCGAATTATGAGCTCAAAGTCTAGCATGAATAACCACAGAGACATCAACTAGTCAGCAGTATCAGTCATGAGTGGTAAGAGTCAGTCAAGTGTTTCTGATTGAGTCTAACTAAATTAACTATCCATAAATCAAGGAATGGAGACTCTAAGTGGAGTGCATGAGGCTGTCTAACTCAAAGTCTAGCATGGATAACAATGAAGACATCATCTAGTCAATAGTATCAGTCATAAATGGTAATAGTCAGTGAAGTGTGTCTAACTAAGTCTAACAGAACCATCTAGGCATAAATCAGGGAATGGAGACTCCAAGGAGGGTGCATGAGGCTGTCAAATAGTTAAGTGGAACTCCAGAACTAGCTAACTAGGAGCTACAAGTAGTCAGTATGAGCAATCAGTGGAAGAACTACTCAATCAATGCACTAACTGAATGATAACTCCCGGTAGGTGAGATAAGGCGCTCTAACTGACAATGGTAGGTGAGAAGGGCACACTTGCTAAGCAAATAAGTCAAGGAGGGTGCATTAGGTAGGTAGGAGGCCAATTGAGGGCTAAAGATAGGCTCTGGAGAGCTAGAAGCAAGCTCTAGGTGTTGGGGAGACAACCATGATGATGACTGGATGCATGCAGTGGCATGCAAATGCATGCAACATGCAGTTTTTCATACAAGCATGCAAAATACAAAAATGATGGTGTGAATATTCCAACACCGCCCCATAAGCTATACTATGAGGAAGTAACTAAAATAAAAAATAGGGCCCTAGTGACTAAGAGCAAAGGTCACCCCGTACAATCAATCTAAATAAACTAAGTGAGGAAAGAGGGAAAACCCAGTGGGAAGAAAGCCCTACCTCAAAATAGACTGAAGGATGCTAATGAAGCATATCATCACCCACCCTGAAAGAGGCAAGTGTTCTTCTTTTCAAAAGAAGGGTTGATCACTCTGAAAAGGATCAATAATGTGAGAAGGATGAAACCTTCCATCCTAAAAACCTGATGTGGTTCTCCATCGATCAAATGGATCACCAATGAGAGTAGTGGCTTCCCATCTCGCAAGAGGAGGAAAATCAATTGAGAGATCATAAGGGACTAAATCTCCCATGTCCTCATTAGCATTTGCTAGATCTTCAGGTTCTTGTGGATTTGGATCTAGAATTTGCTCTTCATCATATTCACTGTCATACTCTGAATCCAATCTACCATGTGATGATGGTTTTCTCTTCTGGAGCTTGTCAACCCTCCCAAACTCTGAATCTAAAATATCATGTGGAGATGTATCCAGATTTGGCTCATCATCACACACAAACTCTCGATCTGAAATCTCATGAGTAGAAACATGTGAAGCTAATGCCTCATACTCCAAATCTACACTATCATGTAATGGAAATTCATTCTCTTGAAACTCATCATCACTCTCAAAATCCGAATCTGAAAGATCATGTAAGGAAGCAAGTGAGCCTATCTCATCATCACTTTTAAACTTGTAATCTAATGAAGTGGGAGCATCATGAACCTGCTTCTGAAGCTGCATGTAGATCTCTGATATCTCCTTGGAGCCATCACAGGTGAGATCTTTATCAAAAGAACTAGAATCAAATGATGGATCTTCAACAAGAACCCCATTGGATGTAATAGTGGATGTTGAACGAATAGATGCTAGATCTTCAGGTTCTTGTGGATTTGGATCTAGCATTTGCACTTCTTCAAGATTCCTCTTTTTCTCAATCTTCTTAGAACAATCTTTGCAGGTGTCATGAGAAATCTTGCTATTGGGAAGACCTTCAACAACATATTTAGCTAGCTTGTGATTGAGATGAGACAGTCTACTCTCTTCATGAATACGAGAGCAAAGAATCGACTCCTTTGAGAGAGGTGTGAAGTAGGAAAACTCACAGAGTTTTGTCTCATGATTTGCAACACCTTTTGAGATGATTTCCCCTGAAACCATGTCTTGTACTTTGACTTCATTTGGAGAAAAGATCACTCTTTTGGGCTCTCCAACATGGGTCATTTGGTACACTAAAAGTAAATTTTCTACAAGAGAAGGGACATAAAGCACATTAGAGAAGTAACCTGAGTCAATATCGATTCTTCCACTCCCTCTAAAGGAGACTTTTGAATCATTGCCCAAAATGTTGGAAGGGCCAGCTGAGCTTTTGAAACTGGAGAAGAGATCTTTGTAGGAAGACATGTGTCTTGATGCTCTTGAATCTATGATGAAAGTAGAATCTGTTGATGCACTTGCCATGAGGACATGACATCTTTCCTTTTCTCCAGATCTGGAAAGCTCAGTATCAGGATCTTTCTTCCTTGTACATGCAGGTATAGGAAGATTGTTCTTCTTAAGTAACTGAGCCATCATATCTATAGCTTTCTTCATACAATCACTCTTGGGATGGATACCTTTAAGACAATAAGTGCACTTGGGTCTTTTCTTTTGAAAATGCATGGTCTTCCTAGAGTTTGAAGCCTCATCTGACTGATATCGAGTATCTGTATGCTTTGTACCATTCGATCTCTTGTCAGAAATATTTTGCTTGCCTTTACCATTCGCTCTCTCTGCAAATGTAAGAGTTGAATCCAATTTGGGTTTGATCATTCCCATAGAGATCAACTTCTCTTCCTCTTAAGTAAGAGATTGGATGAAATCATCAAGTGAGGGAAACTTCCATTTTGGAATGGACAACCTAGCTGACTAGAAAGTAGACACAAAAACTCAGAATTTTTCCCCCAACTTTGAGAGAATGGAAAGTATAAGTTGCATGTCTTCTTTCACTATCTCATATATTTTCAACTATGATATCAAGCTTTTGAACTTGGTGAGGAAGGAATTGATAGATTAGAAGCTGTCTGGACGCAAACATATGAGCTCATTCTCCAATTTGTGTCCTTGCAGATAATCTTTCTGTCCAAAAAGCGATTCGAGCTTGTCCCAAACCTCTTTAGAAGATGTAATATCGATGACATGGAAGTGAACATCATTAGAAATTGAGAGAAGAAGGAGACCAATAGCTTCATCAAGCCTGTCCAAGTACTTGAAATTTTCAACTACACTGAGAGGTCCTACCATTGTTCCGTTGAGTATTCAGGTGAAGCTCTTGGATATCATGAAGAGAGCCCTTTTGGCTTTCCACTCAACATAGTTGGAAGATTTAAGCTTTAGATCCATCTGAAACAGAGAAAGTCGAATAGCTAAAGAAGAATCTGAACAGGTGAATAAACCTGCAAAACAAGAGAATTTTTGTTGATGGAGAATGCTACACTTCGACTGAACACTACCTTAAGAGAAACTTGGCACATAGACTAATTCCTGCACACCTAGCTAGACCTCATGGTATTTCTACAATGAATTCAAGTAATAGCACCAGGATTTGCTGCAAAAACTCAGATGCTTCTAGTGCACAAGTGAAAATATAGCTGCTCAAAGAAATGTTACAACTGTTGCTACTGCAATGGCTGCAATTCGAATAGATGCCTACTGCTCCGATACCATGTGATAATTTGCAGGGATCTAGCAACTGTAACAAACTCACAATCTAACTTTCAAGATTATTTGCAAAGAAGAAGAAGCATGCATTCAATAATCACTTACAAACACATAATAATGGACAATGTCAATATTATACAATGAATAATAAATGTAGAGAATGTGTTACAATAATCAATGATGAGGAATCATATAGGATTCGAATTAGCCAAGTAGGGCATTCAAATTCTGAGCTCAAAGTCTAGCATGAATGACTATGGAAACATCAACTAGTCAGCAGTATCAGTCATGAATGGTAAGAGTTAGTCAAGTGTGTCTAACTGAGGCTAACATAACTAACTATCCATAAATCAAGGAATGGAGACTCTAAGTGGAGTGCATGAGGCTGTCTAACTCAAATTCTAGCTTGGATAACAATGAAGACATCATCCAGTCAATAGTATCAGTCATAAATGGTAATAGTTAGTCAAGTGTGTCTAACTGAGTCTAACAGAACCATCTAGGCATAAATCAGGGAATGGAGACTCTAAGGAGGGTGCATGAGGCTGTCAAATAGTCAAGTGGAACTCCAAAACTAGCTAACTAAGAGCTACAAGTAGTCAATATGAGCAATCAATGGAAGAGCTACTCAATCAATGCACTAACTAAATCATAACTCCCAGTAGGTGAGATAAGGTGCTCTAATCAAGGAATGGAGACTCTAAGTGGAGTGCATGAGGCTGTCTAACTCAAATTCTAGCTTGGATAACAATGAAAACATCATCCAGTCAATAGTATCAGTCATAAATGGTAATAGTTAGTCAAGTGTGTCTAACTGAGTCTAACAGAACCATCTAGGCATAAATCAGGGAATGGAGACTCCAAGGAGGGTGCATGAGGCTGTCAAATAGTCAAGTGGAACTCCAAAACTAGCTAACTAAGAGCTACAAGTAGTCAATATGAGCAATCAATGGAAGAGCTACTCAATCAATGCACTAACTGAATCATAACTCCCAGTAGGTGAGATAAGGTGCTCTAACTTATAGTGGTAGGTGAAAAGGGTGCACTTGCTAAGCATATAAGTCAAGGAGGGTGCATTAGGTAGGTAGGAGGCCAAGTGAGGGATACAGACAAGCTCTAGAGAGATAGAAGCAAGCTCTCGGTGCTGGGGAGACAACCATGATGATGACTGGATGCATGCAGTGGCATGTAAATGCATGGAACATGCAGTTTTGAATGAAAGCATGCAAAATACAAAAATGATGGTGTGAATATTCCAACAACCCCATACACCTCTCTCTCTCTCTCTCTCTCTCTCTCCACTCTCCCCCCTAACCCTTACTAACCACCTCTCTCACTTTCTCTCTACCATACACGTCCACCTCCATTGAACCCCCAAATATCCCTCTCTCCCACAAACCCCTACCACACCCCCATATTTCACACATAGTCTCACTGCAATAAATCCCCTCTCTCTCGCAAAACCAACTTATACTCTCCCTAATACCCTCTTTCTTTATCCTACACCACCTCCTCCTAACCCACCTCTCACTCTGTCTCTCCTAATCCCCCTCTCCCTACCAACTACCACCCACCCCTCTCAATGTCACCCACCTCCTTAAAAACTCTCTCTCTCTCTCATACATTTGCCTACTCATCCCCATACCACTTAAACCCATCCTCTCTCTCTCTCTCCCTCCATCCCCTACTCTCCCCAATCCTTGCTAGCATCCTCTATCACTCACTCATCCTGTTACTCCTCCCCCTCCTCCTCTCTGTGTCTCTCTCTCTCCCCCCTGATTCTCCACCTCCACCTAACCCCCACGCCACTCTTTCTCTTCTAACCCCCTAACACCCCCCACTCTATCTCACACACTCCCACAACTCCTAACCCCTCCTCTTTCTCCCTAATCCCACTCATATTCTCATTAAGCTTTTCTCTCTCTTTATAACCCTTACTAACCCCCCTCTCTCTCACCGTCATACTCCTCACCTTACCTTTAACACATGTTACTCCTTCTCTCTCTCTCACACACACACACTTCTTCCGCCTAACACTTACTAATCACCTCTATCTCACACTCCCACCTATTCCTCTACCTGCACCTAATTTCCACCCCTCACTCTCTCCACCAACCCCCTAAAAACCCTCACTCTCTCTCTCTCACTCTCACTCTCTCTACCCCCACAGTATGCTCACCCTTCTCTCTAAAATTGATACTATTCCTTAAACCCCTAGAACCCTCTCCCAACAACAATCTCTATCTCTTTCTCTCTACCAACCCACCTCCTCCCCCTACCCCTAATTGTCCATACGCTCCCCTCTCTCCCAGCCCACCCTCTCTCTCTCTCTCTCTCTCTCTCTCTCTCTCTCTCTCTCTCTCGCTCTCTCTCGCTCTCTCTCTCTCGCTCGCTCTCTCTTACCCATATTCAACCCTTACCTATTACCCCCCCCTCTCTCACTCTCTCTCTCACATACACACACATGACCCTCTACTCCTCTACCTACCCCTAACCCCCCATCTATATAACTCTCTCCCAACTCCAAAAATAAACATTTTGTCCCACGACATCTCTCTCTCTCTCTCTTGAACACCCCTTCTCCTCCACTTATAACAAACCCCATCCTCCTCTCTCTCCCTCTCATCCTCTCCCAGACCCTTATAAACCCCCTCTCTCACTATCTCAACCCCTTCCATTTGACACACCCTCCACCTCTCTCCTCCCCCTCTCTCTCTCCCCTCTCCTACCCCTAATCATTATTAACCCTCTGTCACTCTCTATTCTCCCTACTCCACCCATACCTCTAACTCCCCTCTCCTCTCTCTCTTTATTTCTCTTTATTTTTCTCTCTCTAAAACACACAAACACACCATATACTCATCCACCTACCCCTAACCCACACCTCTCTCTCTGTCTGAACCCCCTACTCCTCCCCTACCTCTAAAACCCCCTCCTCCTTCTCCTCTTTGTCTCTATGTCTCTACCCTCCTCTCCATAAAAATTATTAACCCTCTCTCTCACTCTCTCTCTCTCTCTCTAACATACACACCTCCTCTACTTATCCACCTAACCCTAACCCACACCACTCTCTATCTCTCTATCTCTCTCTCTCTCTCTCTCTCTCTCACACACACACACACACATACACACACACACACACACACACACACACACACACACATGCACACACACACCCCTTATCCTCATCCTACCACAGAACCCCTCCTCCTCCTCCTCTCTCTCTCCCTGATCCAATACCTAACCCTTACTAAACCTCCATATCACTCTCTCAACCCCTACTTCTCACCTTATATCTAACACAACCTCTCTCTCTCTCTCTCTCTCTCTCTCTCTCTCTCTCTCTCTTCTTCCTCCTAACCGTTGATAAACCTCTCTCAAACCCTCTCTCTACCCTTTTCCTTTACCTCCACCTGACATCTACCCCTCTCTCTCTACCCCAACAATGTAACACTGCCCCTCTCTCTCTCACATGCACATATGCACAACTCTTCTCCTCGTCCTACCAAATATCGTGGCCTCCACCTCCTCTCTCTCTCTCTCTCACCTCCTCTTTCTACCCTTAACCCACCTCCTACTATCCCTTCCTATAACCACTCCCTTCACCCCTCCCTCTCTCTTACTCCCCCCTACACCCCCTCACTCTCCCTCTCTCTCTCTCTCTCTCTCTCTCTCTCTCTCTCTCTCTCCCTCCCACTCTCCTTCTCCCTCTCCCTTAATCTCACTACCCCTAACCTTCCCTTTGTCCCTAACCTCACTCATATGCTCACTAATCCCCCCTCCCTCTCCTACTTCCCCTCCTCCTAATCACCTCTCTTTGTTCTGCTCCTATTCCCCCTTCCCTTACTACTTACCACCCACCCCTCTCTCTCCCCCCAACCCCCTAAAAACCCATATTTATATATATCTCTCTCTCTCCCCAATAACTTATTCACATTTATGTCTCTCTCTAACTTACACCCATATCTCTCCCTCTCTCTCTTCCCCCACCCTATACTCATGTTTCTCTCTAACTTCCTTAATATTCCCTAAAACACATACTTCATTAAATTTGGAATTAAACAATGGATCTAGAATTCCAAAATAACTAAAAAATGCAATTTTTTGATGTGCTTGGAATAAAATGTTTCTAATTTTAATGAAATATGGGTTCTAAACCCCTTCCTTCTCCTCCCCCATAGTCACACCATGTTTTGTATGTCTTTAGCTCCACCACCCCACCTCCTCCCAACCACCCCTAACCCCACAACCCCTCACCCACTCGCCCCATGACTCTCTCTCTCTTTCTCTCTGTAACCATTGCTAATCCCCTATATCACTCTCTCACACCCCTACTCCTCCTCCTACCTCTAACACCCCCCCCTCTCTCTCTCTCTATCTCTCTTGTCTAACCCTTACCAGCCCAATATAACTCTCTATCTACCCTAATCCTCCAACTACACTTAACCCACACCTTTCTCTCTCTCTCTCCCCAAACACCATAAATCCCTCCATCTCTCTCTAGCTCTAATAATCACCCATTTTTTACCACTTACTGCCATCCCTTCTCTCTCCCCCAATCTCATAATAACCCTGATTCTCTCTCTCTCTCTCTCTCTCTCTCTCTCTCTCTCTCTCTCTCTCTCGCACACACACACACACACACATCCTCCTCCTCTCTCTCTATCTAGTCCTTATTAACCCCCTCTCTCACTCTCTCACAACCATACTCCTTTCCCTACCTTTAACCCCCTTCCCCTCTCTAACCTTTTCACCCTAACCCTTACAAACCACCCCTCTCTCTCTCTCTCTTGTATTACTTCACCTACATCTAAACCCAACCCCTCATTCTCTCCACCAACCCCTTAAAAACCCCCCCTCTCTCTCACACTCTACGTAACCCTAAAACCATACCCTATTTCCCTAACTCCATATTACTCTCCCTACCCATAACTACACCAACTAACTCTCTCTCTCTCTCCCTGTCTCTCTTACCTAATCCACCTCCCCATACAATTTACTACCCCTCTCTCTCTCTTGTTCTCTCTCTCCCCTAATCCACCTCCCCCTACAAATTTCCACCCGCCTCTCTCTCTCCCCTAATCCACCTCCCCCTACAAATTTACACTCCCCTCTCTCTCTCTCCTCACCTTATACCACCCTTCTCTCTAACATTCCTAATATTCCCCAAACCCCTACATCCCTCTCCCCATCATAATCTCTATCTCTTTCTCAACCCTAATCCTCCTTCACCCTCTACACCTAATCACCCTCCCCATGTCCCCCTCTCCCATGAACTCTCTCTCTTTCTCTCTCACTCTCTCTCTTTCTATCACCTCTCCCTCCTAACCCTTACTAATCACCTCTCTCTTTGTCACCTCTTCCTCCTAACCCTTATTAATCACCCTCCTCTCTCTCTCTCTCTCTCTCTTCACCTACAACTAACCCCCACCCATCACTCTCTCAACCAACAACCTATAACCCCCTACCTCTCTCACTCTCCCCAACCCTTACTAATCCCCTCTCTCACTCTCTTATCACCCAACTCATCCCCTTACCTTTAAAACCATTCTCTTTGTCTATATATCTCTCTCTTCCACCTACCCTTTATTAATCCCCCTCTCCCAGTCTCTCTCCCCTACTCCTTCACCTACAGCTAACCCCCACCCCTCTCTCTCTCTCTGCTAACCCCCTAACAACCCCTCCCTCTCTCACTCTCACTACACCTAAACTCCCACTCTCTGGCCCTAATGCCCCTCCTAATCTCCCTTTCAATAGAAACCCACTTTGCACCCTTTCTCTCTCTCTCCTAATCCCCCACCTCCCTCTCTATATCTCCTAATACCCCACCTCTTACCACATGCCAAACCCAATCTCTCTCTCTCTCTCTCTCTTCCCCCACCCTATACTCCATTTTCTCTTAAATCTGTAATCTTCCCTAAACCCCCACCCACCTACCCCCAACAAAATATCTTTCTCTTGCTCTTCCCCAAACCCCCTCTTCTTCCCTACCACTAATCTCACACACCCTCCCCCCTTGGCTCCATCTCTCTCTCTCTCTCTCTCTCTCACTCACTCTTTCTTTTTCTCTCTCACACACACATACACCCTAATATTCCCCTTACAACTAACACCCTCCTGTGTGTGTGTGTGTGTGTGTCTAACCCTTACTAAACCCCTCTCTCACTCTCCCAACACCTTACTCCTCCCATTATCTTTAACATCCTCCTATCTCTCTCTCACACCTCTTCACCTAAACCCATACTCACCCCCTCTCCCACTCTCTCTCTCTCTCCCCTAATACTCCACCTACACTTAACCCTCACCCCTAACTCTCTACCATAACCCACTAACATCTCCTCTCTCTCTTTATCACATTCAAAACAACTAACCCCGGACTCTCTCTCCCTACCCATCTCCACCTTCTCCTTTCTCTCTCTCTCTCTCTCCTACTCCCCCAATCTCAAACCCCTCCATATCTCTCTCTTTTCACCCATGCTATACCACCTCTTCTCTCAAACTTCCATAACCTTCCCTAAATCCCTTTCAACCCCTCCCCCTATAACTTACCTCTCTCTCTCTCTCTCTCTCTCTCTCTTCCCCCACCATATAACCCCTCTATCTCTAACTTGCCTAGAACTCTTCCAACTTCTTTCCCTATACCATTTCCATGTTCTCTATCACTTTCTCTACACCACTCGCCTCAAACCCACTACTCCTAACCACCCACACCCTCCCCCTTTCATCCCTTGACTCTCTATTTCTCTCACTTTCTCTCTCTCACACATAGACACACACACACACACACCAAAAACACATCCCTCTACTCCTCCACTTTCCACTAAACCCCACCACTCTCTACCTATCATAACCCCCTATGAAATACCCCACCCCCATTATCTCTCTCTCTCTCTCTATCTATCTATCTATCTATCTATCTACCTATCTTGCACACATTCCCCATACTCCTCTGCCTACCTCATACACCCCCTCCCTCCCTCTCTCTTTCTCTCTCTTCCCTATTTCCCCTGACCATTACTAACCTCCTCTCTCTCTATCTCTAATAATCACTCTTCCCCTACCACTTACCACCCACCACTCTTCCCCCCCTAAATATATAACACCCCCCATTCTCCCTCCCTATCTCTCTCTCTCTCACACACACACACACTTAGTCTTTTTCCTCTATATTTCTCTAATCCTTACAAATTCCCTCTCTCACTCTCTCACAACCATACTCTTTAACCTACCTTTATCCCTCGTTCCTCTCTCTCTCAACTCTTCCCCCGAACCCTTACTAACTACTCCTCTATCACTCTCTTTCTACCCTCTATTACTTCACCTACACCTAGATGCCACCCCTATCTCTCTCTCTACTAACCCTCTAACACCCCCCTTTCTCTCTCACTCTCACTAACACTAACTATCATCTCTCTCTCCCTAAGCCCCTTCTAATCTCCCTACCCATAACCACCCCCACCACCTCTCTCTCTCTCTTTCTCTCTCCCACTCCCATACACTTAACCCTCTATCACTCTCTCTCCTAGTCCACTTTGCCCTACAATTTACCACCTCTCTCTCTCTCCCTACATTATACCTTCCCTCCTCACTAACATCCCTAACATTCACTAAACCCCTACAACCCTCTCCCCACCATGATCTTTATCTACTTCTCTCCCCCAAACCAATCCTCCCCCTACCGTTAATCACCCACAACCTCCCCCCTAGGACCCAACTCTCTCTCTCTCTCTCTCTCTCAGGTGCATGCTCAGACACACACACAACCCTATACTCCACCATGTACCCCTAATTACTACCCCCTTCGTGCTCTCTCCCAAACCTCTAACACCCCCAATTTGTATATCTTTATCTCTCACACACACCCCCTACTCCTCCCCTTATCACTGAACTCCCTCCTATCTCTCTCTTTCCCTTACACTCCCTAAACCTTACTAACCTCCTCTATCACTATCTAACACCACTACTCATCCCCCTCCTCTTTCTTTCTCTATCCTGCTCCTCCACTTGCACCTAATTACCACACCTCTCATTCTCCCCTAAACCCCTAACACAACCCTCAACTAGCTCTTGTTAAGATTCAATATGCTAAAACAAAAAATAGCAGCATTACATTCCATTTCACAATAATAGCATATACAGGATCACTGAAGAAACAACAAGCACAACATAAACACAAGAGGCATAGATTTATCTTGGGAAACCCTCATGGGGTAGAAAACCTAGCAAATCTTCCTCAATATAGATGACCATCAATATACAAAGATGCAAACCAAAGACATGATCTCCTCCTCCTCCATAGCATACCTCTCTCTCACAAGTGCGCTACATTTCAAGTGAGGGAAGTGTGTGTATAATGAGGAACAACCCTCCTCTATTTATACACATCTCCGACTTGTACTTTATATTAACTAGGTCGGCCTCAACTTTACCACTGGGTTAAACACCCCACTACAACTGACTAGCCCGACCCCACTAGGGTGGTCTAACAACCCTTTGACTCACATAACACATATAGGGCCGACCCCCACTAGGGAAGTCTAATAACCCAAGTTACCACATTCCAACGGAGGAATAAACATCTCCAGATATACAATAAGATTTTCACGGAGGAATGAAACATCTCCAGAATAATAAAGTACAAATATAATATTCTTAGAAGTTACAATATCTCAACACTCCCCCTTAATGAGAAGGATATTATAACAACATCTATAGGAGCAAGGTGTCATCAACATGATACATCTATAAATCATTGGGAGCTTTCTCAACATCATCAGTAACTCAACCAGTTACTGGAATATCTTCAAGATCTTCAATACTGCAACATCAACATCTTCAGTACCGAATCTTCTGTAGC
>BSBM01003877.1:0-44030 GCA_027924585.1 Larix kaempferi | reverse complement strand
AGCGGCAGAGTGGAACATGATACATGTTCATTTTTGGTGATTTGATATCCAGCTGGCCTTTTAAAGGCCCCCGTTTTTAAAATTTTCCACATGTCCATGGCCCCGCGGGGTTTGTAACAAAACGTACTAGCATGGTGTTTTGTAAAAGACTTGGTTCCCTAGGACTTTTTGGCTAAGTCAGGTATTCCAAGGAGTTTTTTCACCTATCTATTATGTCTTGTATTAGTGCATAACATAATTAATGGGTTTTTCTCCTGCTCCTCCAAAGCTGGAATGCCTGGGGAGGCTGACGGGTCTTAGGGGATTGTTAAAGTCTATGGGTCAATGTATGTGAACATGCTAGGCGTTAATTTTGAGTCATATGGACATGTGCTAAGTCCCCCCAGATTGTTTTTAATTTTCGGCAAGTTTTATTTTTTTTCCGTAAATTGGGCCATTTTTTAATGGTTCAATTGAAAAATTTGTATTTGGCCTATAGGGGCATCTGGAGGTATTTTTTGCCTTAGGGGTGCTCGTTTTTCTAACTCAAAGCACCCCCTAAACCCCTGAACCCACTCTTTCTAATGTTTGGGTGATTATTTTTCCACAAAAATCCAAAAAAGTCAAAAAACCCCCAAAAAGTCATAAAAAAATTGAAAAAGTGAAAAATGACTTAATAAAAATATTAAATTTTGGGAGTGATTTATGGACTGATTTTTTCAGCTATGTTTTAGGAGTTGTAAGAGCTGATTTTGGAAAGATTCCAGGCGACTATATTAGTGGGATTACTTCCCCATTTGAAGGGGGCATATTTCCCAAAATTGGGCCCCTTCAATCATGGAATTTGCAGCTATGTTTATGGGCTGTCACATGGCTGATTTTTAGCTGATTTGGGACTGATTTTGGCAGCCCATTACATGGGAGTGGGCAGCCCCATTTTTCCTCCACGAGTTATGCCACTCATTCCACCCATTTCTCTCCATCTTTGGCTATTTAAGCATGGCTGCCCACTCCATTTTCTCTAGTTGGAGAGAGAGCAGAAATATGTACTAAGCTTATGCTATTTTGTTGATTAATAAAAAGACTTTGGAGGTCCATATGTGTGATACTTTTGTGAGTGGTTTCATGGTCTCTGGATGTGGAGTATTTTGTAGCAATTTTCAAGTTCCGTGCATGTAATTTCCAGCCATCTACTAGCCTGCTTGAAGGATTGGTAACGATTTTGTGGGAAGGAACAATTAATCTTGTTGTTTTAATGTGTTCTTGCATTTGTCATATTGGTTAGAGATTCAAAGTTTATATGTTTCATTTGTTTATGCTCATACTATTTGATTTCTAACCATGTGCATTTCTAGTTTGATGGGTTTTTCTGTGAGTTTTGTTTTGCTACAGGTTGACAGGTGTGAAGAGGAGGATAGCTTGTTTGCCTCTCCATCTTCTTTTTCTGTACACATTTTGGTGGATCTCACCCTCGGTTTCCCACTTCCAAGCTTCCAAAGTCTTTGGTTTCAAGAACCATTCTGTCTCTTCTCTCTTCCTCAGCTTATAAATCAAAATTTTCTTTGGTTAACTGGTTACTTTTTTTGGAAATATTTCTGATTCATATGCTCATGTCCATATTTTAAATAGATCAGAAATCATTTCATGAAGGATTAGTTTAGACTGTTACAAAGCTCATCTTTGACTGTTAGATTTCTTCCTTCATTTAGATCTTTACTTCTTTCAAAAACTCGAAAAAATTGTTAAATTTTTCAAAGTTTTATTGAGTAGTTGTAGTTCTGATTTTAAAAGTATATTTGGCTGTCCAAGAGCATACAATTTGCAGCTCATAAAGCTTGCAAAGACCCCAAGCAAAACTAGCATTACTGTTTGCTTTACTTGGTTAATTTTTTGCAATTTTTTACTTATAATTTTTTGGTTTTTTTAGGAGGTGTTCCAAAGACACTCTTAAAGTGTTTTTGGGCATCTTATACTAATTATTGCTTGCTGGTTTGCAGCAAAAGACGAACAGGTAGGAGGAAGTGCTGCCGAAATTTCGAGGATCCAGGCAATCCGGAGGACAAATTTTCATATTTTTAAAAACCGGTCAATTTTTTCCTCAAATTTTGTAAGCCACCAAGTCACTTTAAGTAGACTGGGGCACTTCTCTAATCATTGTAAACAACTATTAAACGAGAGCAAGTGGGCTAGCCAGCGCCCATACCCCATCCCCCCAGGGGTGGCCTGTGTCGTCTCTTTTCATGGTGTGATTTTTAGAGTAGTTGATTTCTTTTATTTTCGGCATTTAATAGAATTTACTAGGATTAAAATAAACCTTGTTGGTCCGTTCCACTGGCGGGCCACAAGTTCACTCACAACGTAGTTTTTTTTTCACTTTTTTTTTTTTTTTACAAACTCAAAACGCCCCCCTTGCTTTCCCGAAGTAGGGGTTTCTGTATGAGGGCTTGCCCCGAAATACGTGCCTGAAAAGAGACTCCTGGGGTTTTAAAAAAAGATAAAATTTGGGTTCATAAAAATTTTTATAAAAAAACCAAGGTCTTCCTCCCCGTATGCTCTGTGGCCGACTTGCAGCTCAGTCTGATCCAGTTGGTGCACATCAGAAAGGAGGGGGATGACTAGTAATAGGATTTAACACCCCCCTAATAAAAAATCCTTTTTGTGAAAATCCGGCACAACACGTATTTTGTTGTCGTGGGCAAATTTCCCAGAAGGCTTGGGACAACACTGAGTAGTGACCTCTTGGAAACCGTTAGGCTTTCCCTCGCTGGCTATAGCATCTGAACACCTCCTTGAGACTCCGATTCAGCCCAAGCCTGAGAGGGAAGCCACGCTTCAAAATTCCGGACATGTTCCCCCGTACCTCGCGTATATTGGGAACCCACCTGCCGTAATAAAAAGATAACATTCACATTAATTTTAAAATAAACCAAGAACACTCGCACCAACATCTACTTTTTCTGCTTATGCATTTGTTTATTCGACTCCATTATAAGGCACTGGTCCTTGTTTAATTTTATTTTCATATTACTGATTATTGTGCAATTAAATGATGATTATTCTAAAATGGGAGTAAATGATGAATGATTGTTTTATTTGGGCAAATGTATGTGCTGTTTATTCTTGGTTACCAAAAATATTTTCCTAACTCCTAGATTAGACGCCTTAGTTTCATTTTCATTTTTAGGGTCCACCCCCCTTGGCTTCGCTAGGAAAGCCTAGACGGAGGAGTCGAGTCCCAAGTGACAGCACTTGACTCTGACTTGCCCCCAAGGCCACACCAGCAGCTTGAATACTTCTGCTGTGTTTTCCCCAGGTGTGGGAACCAGGCGGCAACATTTTGGCGCCGTTGCCGGGGATAAGTCTTTTTATTCCCGGAGTACGACTTTTGAGTTTTCCTTTTTGTTTTTGCTTTGTTTGATGAATCTTTAGATTAGATTTTTAATTTTTCATCTGGCGACTCCACTGACCTTTTTTTTCCTTTTATAAAAGTTCAAAGAAAAGCAAAATAGAATTCTTTGTGAGATTGTTTTATATGTATATTTTTATTCTCACATGGCGACTCCATTGAAGGGATAAAACCCTTTGTTTCTCATATAGTTTGTTGGAACTGCTTGTGTGTAGATGAGTCCATTTATTACAGTAAAATCTATAAAGACTCACCTTTTGACAACTCCACTGATTCAGTACCAGGTATATCCCATGGTCATTTCAAATGCAGGCTATTGATCTTTGAAAATGGATGATAAAGAGTCTAGTGAGCAAATTTCCGATGCACATCCCCCGTTGACTTCTCAGACATCCCTGGTTTCCCTAATTATCATGATGGTGAAGATGTATCTGATTATCTACCGGTCTTTTGGGGAGATGATGATGATGTAGAAACCCGGCATGTCTTGTCTTTTCTTAAAGTTGTGGCTAACTTCAAAGTCTTATATGAAGATAACATAATGGAGATGTTTGTTAGTACATTACAGGGACCTGTTTATCAATGGTATTTTAAAGAGCTTCCAAATAAATGTATTAACTCTCTTTCGAGCCTCCTTAGAATATTTATAAGGCAATGGCATAATAAAGGAGCTAGTATGGAGCACTTGGATAGGATCCTTAGAAGGTACTTTCTCTTGTTCATACTTGGATTGAGTATCATAAGGAAGACCCCAACTTTTCTCGTATCATCATGACAGAGAATAATAAATATTGGGAGGTGCCTCTAAGTTATATCAATCGTGTAGATCTCCCTATAGCACAGTCTGGCTTTAAAAAAGAGACTCAGCATGACCCTATCGAAGAGTTCCATGAAGCACCCTTAACTGAAGATTTTGTTGAAAACCATCCTCTTGTCACCATAGCTGAAAACATTGAAAATATGGAGTGTTCTCAAATCTACGATGATGATCACATGTGTGTTTTAGATTTGCCTAAAGAGGAAGCCATTATAGAAGTTGACAAAGAAATTCATGAAGGGTCTTCAATTGAAGATGTTTCAGAAGAGCTTCCTCTAATTGCCATTGAAGATTTGGGATTTCAGGATTACTTTAGTGAAGATGATGATGTTTGTACTTCAAATTCACCTAAGGAAGCAACCATTACAGAAGCCTTTAAAGAAACTTGTGATGATTTTTGTATGATTTATGATGACACTCCTCCTTTTTCTCCGCATAGTGGTGAAGTCTTGGACAACTTTATACCTTGTAATATCTTTCAAACCAAGCCTTCTGAGGATAAGTATTTATGAACATGAGGATGGGCATGGCCAGGGTTGTGATGCAATAGACAAAGACTCCCCCTTCATTTACAGGATGGGCATGATGATTGTTGGATGGATTTAGAAAAACCCATCTTTGATATATCAAGAGAGGGGAGTGTTGATTTTGAAACCTTGGGAAATTTTGATATGGAAGAGGAGCCTGTAGATATTTCTCATGATCAATTGGAGCCATTAATGAGTATTAGTAACGAAGACTTGGATCAACAGTATAACGAAGATTTGGGTAGGATAAAATCAGTGGAATGTCAGTTTCAGCCTTCATCAGCACATTCAGAGGTTCCTTATGATTTGGAGCAGCCTGGGGCTTATACTTTCACAGAAATAAACTATCAGAAGAGCCTTTCAGATCAATATGATGAGGTAGTTGGTCTGCCTTATCATTCCGAGTTGTTTCTCAGCTCTATCCAGTCATGGGTAGAAGAGGCCTGCATGAGGACTTACCATTGGGGGAAGCACTTCAAAGATCTATCATATGCCTATGATCACCAATCCAATCCTCCAATCCAGAATTATCATGCAGGTTTGCATTTTCTAAATAAGGTATCCTTGTTTTGGCTGGTAACCAAACACAAGGTGAAAAGTTTTTATATTGATAAAATGTTAAGATGGTTGCATTGGATTTATCATTTTACTTAGCATTTATTTTGTTATGCTTAGAGTAGGAAAATAAGCTCATCAAGTGAGCATTTACTTTCAACATTTAGTTTTTCAATACTTTCCTTTTATGTACTTAGAATTTTTTCATTAGTCATTTTTTTAGTTTTTGAATAATGCAACTTATGGTTCATTGGCTTCTTATAAGAACTTGTGCTATTGAAAGGTTTTCTTGTCAAGTTGAGATGTTTTTACAGGTCATAGAAACCGGAGATTCTGGTATTCTCGTATGCTCTCCTTGCCTGAAGACTGGATCGAGCACACGTCCCGCAGTTGGAGCCAGATGTTGCCAACTAAGTTGTACTTGGTTGGATTATCAAGCGAGCGGGCAGAGTGGAACATGATACATGTTCATTTTTGGTGATTTGATATCCAGCTGGCCTTTTAAAGGCCCCCGTTTTTAAATTTTCCACATGTCCATGGCCCCGCGGGGTTTGTAACAAAACGTACTAACATGGTGTTTTGTAAAAGACTTGGGTTCCCTAGGGACTTTTTGGCTATTCAGGTATTCCAAGGAGTTTTTTCACCTATCTATTATGTCTTGTATTAGTGCATAACATAATTAATGGGTTTTTCTCCTGCTCCTCCAAAGCTGGAATGCCTGGGGAGGCTGACGGGTCTTAGGGGATTGTTAAAGTCTATGGGTCAATGTATGTGAACATGCTAGGCGTTAATTTTGAGTCATATGGACATGTGCTAAGTCCCCCCAGATTGTTTTTAATTTTCGGCAAGTTTTATTTTTTTCCGTAAATTGGGCCATTTTTTAATGGTTCAATTGAAAAATTTGTATTTGGCCTATAAGGGGGCATCTGGAGGTATTTTTTGCCTTAGGGGTGGCTCGTTTTCTAACTCAGAGCACCCCCTAAACCCCTAAACCCACTCTTTCTAATGTTTGGGTGATTATTTTTCCACAAAATCCAAAAAAGTCAAAAAACCCCAAAAAGTCATAAAAATTTGAAAAAGTGAAAAAATGACTTAATAAAAATATTAAATTTTGGGAGTGATTTATGGACTGATTTTTTTCAGCTATGTTTTAGGAGTTGTAAGAGCTGATTTTGGAAAGATCCAGGCAGCTATATTAGTGGGATTACTTCCCCATTTGTAGGGGGCATATTTCCCAAAATTGGGCCCCTTCAATCATGGAATTTGGCAGCTATGTTTATGGGCTGTCACATGGCTGATTTTTAGCTGATTTGGGACTGATTTTGGCAGCCCCATTACATGGGAGTGGGCAGCCCCATTTTCTCCACGAGTTATGCCACTCATTCCACCCATTTCTCTCCATCTTTGGCTATTTAAGCATGACTGCCACTCCATTTTCTCTAGTTGGAGAGAGAGCAGAAATATGTACTAAGCTTATGCTATTTTGTTGATTAATAAAAAGACTTTGGAGGTCCATATGTGTGATACTTTTGTGAGTGGTTTCATGGTCTCTTGATGTGGAGTATTTTGTAGCAATTTCAAGTTCCGTGCATGTAATTCCAGCCATCTACTAGCCTGCTTGAAGGATTGGTAACGATTTTGTGGGAAGGAACAATTAATCTTGTTTGGTTTTAATTTGTTCTTGCATTTGTCATATTGGTTAGAGATTCAAAGTTTATATGTTTCATTTGTTTATGCTCATACTATTTTGATTTCTAACCATGTGCATTTCTAGTTTGATGGTTTTTCTGTGAGTTTTGTTTTGCTACAGGTTGACAGGTGTGAAGAGGAGGATAGCTTGTTTGCTCTCCATCTTCTTTTTCTGTACACATTTTGGTGGATCTCACCCTCGTTTCCCACTTCCAAGCTTCCAAAGTCTTTGGTTTCAAGAACCATTCTGTCTCTTCTCTCTTCCTCACGTATAAAATCAAAATTTTTCTTTGGTTAACTGGTTACTTTTTTTGGAAATATTTCTGATTCATATGCTCATGTCCATATTTTAAATAGATCAGAAATCATTTCATGAAGGATTAGTTTAGACTGTTACAAAGCTCATATCTTTGACTGTTAGATTTCTTCCTTCATTTAGATCTTTACTTCTTTCAAAACTCGAAAAAATTGTTAAATTTTTCAAAGTTTTATTGAGTAGTTGTAGTTCTGATTTTAAAAGTATATTTGGCTGTCCAAGAGCATACAATTTGCAGCTCATAAAGCTTGCAAAGACCCCAAGCAAAACTAGCATTACTGTTTGCTTTACTTGGTTAATTTTTGCAATTTTTACTTATAATTTTTTGGTTTTTTTAGGAGGTGTTCCAAAGACACTCTTAAAGTGTTTTTGGGCATCTTATACTAATTATTGCTTGCTGGTTTGCAGCAAAAGACGAACAGGTAGGAGGAAGTGCTGCCGAAATTTCGAGGATCCAGGCAATCCGGAGGACAAATTTTCATATTTTTAAAAACCGGTTCAATTTTTTCCTCAAATTTTGTAAGCCACCAAGTCACTTTAAGTAGACTGGGGGCACTTCTCTAATCATTGTAAACAACTATTAAACGAGAGCAAGTGGGCTAGCCAGCGCCCATACCCCATCCCCCTAGGGGTGGCCTGTGTCGTCTCTTTTCATGGTGTGATTTTTAGAGTAGTTGATTTCTTTTATTTTCGGCATTTAATAGAATTTACTAGGATTAAAATAAACCTTGTTGGGTCCGTTCCACTGGCGGGCCACAAGTTCACTCACAACGTAGTTTTTTTTCACTTTTTTTTTTTTTACAAACTCAAAAACGCCCCCCTTGCTTTCCCGAAGTAGGGTTTCTGTATGAGGGCTTGCCCGAAATACGTGCCTGAAAAGAGACTCCTGGGTTTTAAAAATAGATAAAATTTGGGGTTCATAAAATTTTTATAAAAAAACCAAGGTCTTCTCCCGTATGCTCTGTGGCCGACTTGCAGCTCAGTCTGATCCAGTTGGTGCCACATCAGAAAGGAGGGGATGACTAGTAATAGGATTTAACACCGCCCTAATAAAAAATCCTTTTTGTGAAAATCCGGCACAACACGTATTTGTTGTCGTGGGCAAATTTCCCAGAAGGCTTGGGACAACACTGAGTAGTGACCTCTTGGAAACCGTTAGGCTTGCCCTCGTTGGTATAGCATCTGAACACCTCCTTGAGACTCCGATTCAGCCCAAGCCTGAGAGGGAAGCCACGCTTCAAAATTCCGGACATGTTCCCCCGTACCTCGCGTATATTGGGAACCCACCTGCCGTAATAAAAAGATAACATTCACATTAATTTTAAAATAAACCAAGAACACTCGCACAACATCTATTTTTTCTGCTTATGCATTTGTTTATTCGAATCCATTATAAGGCACTGGTCTTGTTTAATTTTATTTTCATATTACTGATTATTGTGCAATTAAATGATGATTATTCTAAAATGGGAGTAAATGATGAATGATTGTTTTATTTGGCAAATGTATGTGCTGTTTATTCTTGGTTACCAAAAATATTTTCCTAACTCCTAGATTAGACGCCTTAGTTTCATTTTCATTTTTAGGGTCCACCCCCCTTGGCTTCGCTAGGAAAGCCTAGACGGAGGAGTCGAGTCCCAAGTGACAGCACTTGACTCTGACTTGCCCCCAAGGCCACACCAGCAGCTTGAAGACTTCTGCTGCGTTTTCCCCAGGTGTGGAACCAGGCGGCAACACTATCTAACTACTCTGCTTTATGAATGCTTGCGGAACTTATGTAAACACGATATTAATCTTCTCTTCTCTGTGCACAGATCTATGAACTACACTAAGCAAAACGGAACAGAAAGTAAATGAATCAAAACACGTACTGGAATGTTTAATAACTGAAATGAACATAAGCTGGATTAAACAAGAAAGCTAAACCTTAAGCAAATAAACCTATGACAGTAAAATAAAAAGAGGGAGTCTACCTCTAGCAGGGGGCCCTCCCACCAAAGATAGGCCTCTCAAGAACGTTTCAGAGATTAAAGCTCATCTTCTACGCAGCATACTAATCATCAAAGATCAACACAGCAAACGTAAATGCAACAGCTATTCCATTAACAAGTTCAAGATGCATTCAACACCAGAGGTTCACATATGTATTCCTCCATCCCAAAAATCAATGATAGAACTTGTAAACATCAATCGATCCCCGGTCCTTAGCCCACTAGGGCTTTATTTATACATAAAATATCGTGGGTAGATGAATCAGATCCATCCCCAATCTCAAAAACCGTTCAAAACAAGAAACTCAGGAAAACGCCATTTTCTTACGAGTTGGCAAAAGTTCGCCTCGATTTCTCCGTCTTGGTTGAAGATCTGGCAAAACGCCCAAATGGGTTTGTAGCCAGCTATGTTATCTTCAAACCCATTTGGCCGTTTGTTGAGATATGCTTCCACGTGCACGGAAACCGAGGCGCAACATGGCAGTCCAGAGAGATTTGCTGCTAAAAATCTGGGTTTGATCTTTTTAGAAATCTTGATTTTTCTCAAAATCCGTGCATCCAAATGCAAACCTGTTTCTATGGGAGCTAGATGGCATCAATATCTAAAAACCCATTTGACCATTAGTCATTTGGAGATGCTTACATGTGACAAAATCTAACTTGATGCTCAAGCCGGTACAAAACGAGTGCAGAACAGTTGAAGAACGGCAATTTGGCATGAAAACACAACCATCATTAGTAAAACTTATTCAAATCATCTCTAGTCATTAAAAACATAAGAAAACAATAAAAGTTAACCATGGGATGGCGAGGAGTGTGAAATAATGAATGCAGAACGGGTGAAATGCATGGAAAGTGTGAGTGACATAAATGTAGCATTTCTAAGGCCCAACATTCCCCCACACTTGCTATTTTGCATGTCCTCATGCAAACAATAGGATTTGTATGACAGTATGAACTTGATTTTTACTTTGAAGATTGAGGGTGTTGGTTCTTGTGGAGCAACATCCTTCTTATTGCCATACATTGACATAGAGTGGTTCAAACTGAGGACAAGCAAAGGGTGGATGAAAAGAAGATGATGGATGACATAAGGTAATGATGGAGATGGTGAATATGCGTTAAGTGATGTCATACTCTATAACTTTTGTAAGACCAAGTACATATGTGGTTTGTCACTTTCTCATTGTGTGACAATAATGATCACTTCATCCTCTTATGAGTACATTCAAATGATGTATCTTGTGAATATTTTTACTTTGTGGAAGATGAAGGCATTATAGATATGTTTTCATGAACCACAATGTTGTCTTTTATTTGAGTATGTTGTTTGAAATGCATATAGGGTGAATGAAAATGAGTTATGAAAGATAAAGGTTTGATGGAATGGAAAGTGGTTAACCATTTTGTTCCTTAAATCCTTAATGAACTAAAGAAAATTTTAAACTAGTTTTACCTCAAGTTTTACCTTCACTTTGATTCTGATGCAGGCCCAAAGATGACTGTGTGGAACTGATGCATGCTGAAACTGAAGCTGTAGAGGAAGATGAAGCAGAATAAGGTTGGAAGCTGCTGAAATATTTGAGGGAACACAAGATGATGAGAGCTGAATCTGCTGCTAGATGAACTGAACTAAAGGTGGTGAGAAGAAGGACTTGAAGAGTCTGCCTCCCCCACACTTGAGGGTTTGCATGTCCTCATGCAAACTCTTATTAGGACACACTGCTACCAAAAACAAGGAAAGAAACTGCTGCAAGTTGTGGAACCATAAAATCAAATAGTCTTCAACCGCTACCCGAACCGTGGTACATTCCTCACCTATGTGAATAAATTTATTTGAAGTCGAACATAGGAAGGAATCGTTGGATTACCGGCCATTAATGTATGCCGTTAACCAACGTGAAGCAACTCACCGTTAATGATAATGAGTGCTAAAGTACCTTAGTGCATCCTGACAGGTACGAATGGATTTGTTGAAGTCGAGTCACCTGCAAGATTCATTAATCAAGAGGCATTGATGAATCCCCATGATTAATAACAAGGAAGTCTGCCATTGATGTATGCAGATACCAGGGCACTATACATAACTCTAATCTTGATACCCAGATAATTTGTTGATGTCGATGGGACAAGACCATTGGAAGGTGGACCTTAATGAATTCCACATCATCCAATACGAGTACAAAATACAATGATTTTGAAGATTACATGATTTGAGGAACTAATACAAACTTACAAACTTTATTGTGAACTTTGCCCTCCAATTGCCTGGTTTTCAAGCAAAGTTCATGCTAAGTTGCGCCAGACAAGCTGATTTTCACAACAAAGCTTATTTTTCTATTTACTTTTTATTCCTATTCTACCCTACTCTACTGGAAGTAAAAATGTTCCTTCAAGTGTATGCATACTTCCAGTGTAACCATGGGCGTAACAGGTGTGAAAATACATTCATGCTTAAATTTGAAATATGAACTTGCATGTATACCAAAGCATGAATGACCATCAATTGCAAATGATCTGATACCAAGAGTTGTTGAAGAAGATAGTGGTGCTCTGATGTAATAGATTTCTGGAACCATTGCTCAATGTAGTCATATCGTTCTTGGTTCAGTTTCTCATGTGGATCACTCTGAATGTCTTCCTCTATCATGCCATGTAAATCCTCTTCTTTTGGATGGTTGGTCTCTTGAATGCATACAAGAGCTGGTGAGAGGCATGTTAAGGACTCCTCGATCTCAGGTTCTAAAGACTTTTCTTCGTCAAATTTGGTCTTTGGTTCTTTGGCCTCCGTTTGGTATTGTTCATCGAACTTCTCTTCCTTGATCACTTCCCGAGAGGCATGTAGGTTTTTGACAACTTTCAAGATTTGTTCTTCCTAAGAGGCAGAGATCCCAGCGGCTGCTAAGATCTGAGAGAGTTCTTTCAAACTCTTGATCATCTTTGATTCTTTGTTCGTTGATGGATCCTGTCAGACACAAAGATTAGTGCACGAGGGTTCTTACAGCACCCCAAAAATATTTTTGATTTTTGATTTTTTTTTAAATATTTTTGATGGAAAATGAATATAATCAAACTAATGTAAACTATTTGCAAAATTTGAAAAGAAAACCACACCTGCATGAAAACAACTAAACTAGTAAGAAAACCACTACGAGAAAAGCAAACAAAGTAGAAAGAAAGTAAAATGATCGAAAACCAAACTAACTGACAAAAGAACCGAAATTACTCATAAAAGAACACTTGCATTAAAAGTAACTACTGAAGTCTAATTATCTGGAAAAGCTTTGGAGGAACCCACTACAGTAGATGCGTAGGTTCTTACCTCCCTCTTACAGCTCCTCCTCCACCTGGCCTTCAACAAACACAAAACAACACCTATGCTCCAATCCTTTTTAGTACCTCCCCGGCAACGGCGCCAAAATGTCAGGCTAAATATATCACTATAAATAGCTTACATAAAATGTCAACCCGGGAAGGTAGACTTAGAGGTACAAGCACAGGAAATGCAAGACTAGAGCCTATTCTAATTTAATTTACTCTGCTCTCTAAACCTAATTTATCTTCATTCTAATCTTAACTGAAAGCATTCCAACTACTTTGATTTTCTATTTAAATTCTAAAGCATAAATGAAAGATCTCTAACATCTATCTTTAAATTAATCTAGAAGTAAAGTATGAGAAATGAAACTAAATAACCCAATCAGCAATCAAACTAAATAACCTAATCTAGCTAATCTATTTTAATTAACTAGAATTAAAAAGGTGCAAAACTGAGCAAAGGGTGCAAAATCGAAAGTGCAAAATGAAAGGTGCAGAACAGAACAGGTAGGTGCAAAATGAAACAGGAAGGTGCAGAATGCCAAAAAAGGTGCCGAACACTATTTTTACCCTAACTCTATGAGGACCTATAGCTATTTTAAATTTTATTAAATAACAGAGTTTCTGAGTGATATTCTACTCTATTTTTATGCAAGAACGAAATCAAATATAATCTACATTAACCATTCCTAAGAAGTGTATCTTGAAACAATCTGAACGTAATCTTAATTAACAGTTTGTCTATTCGTTCTTGGATTGATTCTATCTGATTTTAACTCACGAACTCTCTTCAACAATTAATGTCATAAACTCTCCACGTTACTTTTATTATTAACAAGACGCTACCCTATCTATTATGAATTCTCTAATGACGAATATCTATTGAAAGAACTTGACTATTGCATGCATGGAAGTAAATTGAAACAAAATAAACTACGGTCTAACTGTTTGATAAAATGACTGAACCTACACATTAACTAATCTAACTATTCAAGAATCTACCATTCACGAATTTAAAGATCTAAGACTTTAACCATTCAAAACTTTATGTGAAAACAGAATCTATCTAACTTTTCTAATCTTAATGCAATGATTCCTGTTTAATCAACTTCTTGTTCACAATACTCTTGGAGAGAACAATGCACAGAAAACGACTACAATCTGAACCTAAGGTTTCTTGATTCGACTTGATTAATCTATGCTAATACCATTATAAAAGACCGAGCGTACCTATTTCATTGTATCTATTCAACGAGATAAATATCTACACAGGAATGAGATCATTGATATGCTATGAACAGAATACAGAAACTAAACAACTATTTATGATATGAAATGATATAAACAAAACTACACTATTATAAAAGAAACTAACAAAACCTACGAACTACAGCAATCTTCTTTCAAACATTAACAATGAAACCACTATCTATGAAACCAAAAGAGTTATATATCAAGAAAGCTATCACAGTTAACTAATCTATGGTTCTAAGCTACTCTATGAGGAATTAATCAATACACGAGATGTGCTATCTAACTACTCTGCTTTATGAATGCTTGCGGAACTTATGTAAACACGATATTAATCTTCTCTTCTCTGTGCACAGATCTATGAACTACACTAAGCAAAACGGAACAGAAAGTAAATGAATCAAAACACGTACTGGAATGTTTAATAACTGAAATGAACATAAGCTGGATTAAACAAGAAAGCTAAACCTTAAGCAAATAAACCTATGACAGTAAAATAAAAAGAGGGAGTCTACCTCTGGCAGGGGGCCCTCCCACCAAAGATAGGCCTCTCAAGAACGTTTCAGAGATTAAAGCTCATCTTCTACGCAGCATACTAATCATCAAAGATCAACACAGCAAACGTAAATGCAACAGCTATTCCATTAACAAGTTCAAGATGCATTCAACACCAGAGGTTCACATATGTATTCCTTCATCCCAAAAATCAATGATAGAACTTGTAAACATCAATCGATCCCCGGTCCTTAGCCCACTAGGGCTTTATTTATACATAAAATATCGTGGGTAGATGAATCAGATCCATCCCCAATCTCAAAAACCGTTCAAAACAAGAAACTCAGGAAAACGCCATTTTCTTACGAGTTGGCAAAAGTTCGCCTCGATTTCTCCGTCTTGGTTGAAGATCTGGCAAAACGCCCAAATGGGTTTGTAGTCAGCTATGTTATCTTCAAACCCATTTGGCCGTTTGTTGAGATATGCTTCCACGTGCACGGAAACCGAGGCACAACATGGCAGTCCAGAGAGATTTGCTGCTAAAAAACTGGGTTTGATCTTTTTAGAAATCTTGATTTTTCTCAAAATCCGTGCATCCAAATGTAAACCTGTTTCTATGGGAGCTAGATGGCATCAATATCTAAAAACCCATTTGACCATTAGTCATTTGGAGATGCTTACATGTGACAAAATCTAACTTGATGCTCAAGCCGGTACAAAACGAGTGCAGAACAGTTGCAGAACGGCAATTTGGCATGAAAACACAACCATCATTAGTAAAACTTATTCAAATCATCTCTAGTCATTAAAAACATAAGAAAACAATAAAAGTTAACCATGGGATGGCGAGGAGTGTGAAATAATGAATGCAGAACGGGTGAAATGCATGGAAAGTGTGAGTGACATAAATGTAGCATTTCTAAGGCCCAACAGTTCAGATGATGAGCATTCGGGTATATGACTCAGTAGGTATATCATTGTGTTATGGTTATATTGCTTTTATACTTATTCTTATAGCATGTCTTAGCACTTAGTGTCATGATCTGGCGATCATATAGATATGTGGACCTGGTTGATCTTATTATATATATTATATTGTCCCTACTCAGACTTAGAAGTTCACTATCATACGCATTGGTTTTACCCTCCTTAGGGAGAATAGAGGTGATCATTCCACCATACCTTGGCTTGCTAGTGTTGGCTCCATTATTCATTGTCTTCAACCATCCATTGCCTACCTTTTAGTTTATCGCCCTGACTTACTACTTGACTAGTGACATGGAGGATCTTTTCCCCACTGTAGCCTCTGTATTGGATGAGCTTCCCTGTTTATTGTGTCTCGGCTCTGAGTTGGTGACAAAACTTACCTATGGTGAGTTGGAGTTCCTTGTGAATTCCCCCTAGTCACTAAAGTTGTGTTGGCTAAACCTGAAACTTTTAGTGCTGCCATGAATACAAAATCTAGAAAAAATGAAATGTTATATCTTGTATGAAAAGCCCGTTCATGCAATGTGTTTTTCAACACACATGAATGAAAGGCATGCCAAATGAAAATGGCCATGAAAATAAAATGTTATATCTTTTGGAAATGTAAATACCTAGGTAAACAAGCTGTCTGTGACACACCTAGAAGTGCTCAGGTAAACAAGTGCCTTATAAACACACCTACAGCAGAAAGCCTCAAATAAATGTAAATCTATGCAATGTGTTTATAAACACACATAGATCAAAGGCTATGGAAACTTCGGGCCCAAAGCAATGGAACTTAAATGCTATATCAAAACAATTGCTGGCCTCATTTGTATTATGGATTGTGAGCATTTGTTAAAGGTGAATAAACCCTCTTTGAACAACTCATCCATTTGTGAGACACCGCCATTCCCTGTGTTGTTGCTCATTCAGTGCATTCCCTTTCCCTGTTCCAAAGTGTCATAGTGTTAAGTCAGTCAAGTCATCCCTTAGCCTAGCCAGTTATTTTGGCCTTCACCCTTCACTAGCAAATTGATCACAGCTATGAAGTGAGTATGGTTCTGAAAGTCTAGTCTAAGTAATAATAATAATTAATGACATTATATATTTGGATCTAAATCGCCAGTATGATTACTTTGTGTTATAATTGTTATTTGACTAAGTTGTAGAGCATGCATTAACCTTTGACACTTTGCAGCATCTTCTGATGATGCTCTGAGTTATATTTGGTCATGGTGACTTGGTCAAACTTAGTTTGACCACGGTCAACCATAGGACATGAGATGGTTGGACCTTGTGATGATATGGATAGATAATATATGGTCCATGTACATGTACATGATGGTTCCATACAGCAGATACAGGGTTATGATGATGATTTATGGTTTACAGCATTATTTGATCATTTACAGATTATTATTATTTCACCTGTTCCAGTATATTGGATATATTATATGATCATGCAGAGACTCATATGGTGTATGAATACACATCTTGGATGGATTTGGACCTTCTGAGTCCAATGAGACAGTCTGTTTTCAGTTCCGGGCACTTACAGTGATGATTGAGCCTCAGTAGGCTAACCCAGTGCAGTTTTAGTCTGTCGAAGACCCTGTCAGAGCAGAGAGGATTTTATTTGGTTGACCTAGGGCGCTATGCTTGGAGGGGGTGGTCCAGCCACTTGTTTTTACTATATTACCCCCCTCCCGGACACATAAGTGCCCTCACCTTGACAGCGCAGGCACTCCAGGAGGCAGTTTGGGGCAGTTTCATGCTTCTCGAGGCATTTCAGGATTGGTAGAAATGGCTATTGAGGAATTCGATTTGGGTTACTGAGGCAATGTCTTGGCATGGGATGATCAGTGATGATGGGTTGATGTCTTCCACACCTCCTCCAGCAGTTTCAGCTTCATCGGGACCCGCATCCATCACTTATGGCACTTTCTGATGATTTCTGAGGCCTCCTAAGGCCCACGATTTGTCCATAGAGGCACGATTTGGTATATTGATGACTATTTTATTATTATTGTGCTATGGGGATTGACCAAGGGTGACTAAAATTACCCCTTGGACCCACCATAAGCTTCTTATTATATTTTGTCATCATGATATGGTGGGATTCCCCTCTCCTAGGGCGATTTTGTCCACTTATGTTATATTTTATTAGTGATCCATGTATTGTATTGTTGAGCTCATCTCAACCATTGATTAGACATTTGTATCTTTTAATCCTAGCCACTCATTCAAAAATTGGTTAGGGTTTTGATGCCTCTCCTTCCTGTTTAAAGGAGAGAGCTTCTCATTGTAAGGGGTCTTTAGCTCTTGGATTATTGGTATTGAAAACTTTCTTGTGGAAATTCTTGTGGTCTCCTTTGCATCTGTTGTTCTTAGATGGTGATTGGAAAATCTATTGCAACCTGTTGCCGCCTGGTTCCACACCTGGGGAAAACGCAGCAGAAGTCTTCAAGCTGCTGGTGTGGCCTTGGGGGCAAGTCAGATTCAAGTGCTGTCACTTGGGACTCGACTCCTCCGTCTAGGCTTTCCTAGCGAAGCCAAGGGGGGTGGACCCTAAAAATGAAAAGAAAAACTAAGGCGTCTAATCTAGGCGTTAGGAAAATATTTTTGGTAACCAAGAATAAACAGCATATACTTTTGTGAAATAAAACAATCATTCATCATTTACTCCCATTCAAAATAATCATCATTTACTTGCACATTAGTCAATAATATGAAATAACATTAAACAAGACCAGTGCCTTATAATGGAGTCAATAAACAAATGCATAAGCAGAAAAAGTAGATGTTGTGCAAGTGTTCTTGGTTTATTTTAAAATTAATGTGAAGGTGATCTTTTTATTATGGCAGGTGGGTTCCCAATATACGCAAGGTAGGGGGGAACATGTCCGGAATTTTGAAGCGTGGCTTCCCTCTCAGGCTTGGGATGAATCGGAGTCTCGAGGAGGTGTTCAGATGCTATACCAACGAGGGCAAGCCTAACGGTTTCCAAGAGGTCACTACTCAGTGTTGTCCCAAGCCTTCTGAGAAATTTCCCCACGACGGCAAAATATTCGTGATGTGTCGGATTTTCACATAAAGGTTTTTTATTTGAGGTGGTGTTAGTTCCTATTACTAGTCATCTCCCCCTTTCTGATGTGTACCAATGGATCAGACTGAGCTGCAAGTCGGCCACAGAGCATACAGGAGAAGATCTTGGTATTTTTAGAAAAAAAATTATTGAACCAAAATTTTATCTTTTTAAAACCCCGGGAGTCTCTTTTCAGGCACATATTCGGGCAAGCCCTTATACAGAAACCCTACTTCGAAAAAGCAAGGGGGGCGTTTTGAGTTTGTAAAAAAATGGAAAAAACTACGTTTTGAATGAACTTGTGGCCCGCCAGTGGAACGGACCAACAAGGTTGATTTTAAACCCTAGTTAATTTTATTTAATGCCGAAAATAAAAGAAGTAAACTACTCTAAAAAAAATCACACCATGAAAGAGACGACAAGGCCACCCCTGGGGGGATGGGGTATGGGCGCTGGCTAGCCCACTTGCACTCGTTTAATAATCGTTACAATGATCAGAGAAGTGCCCCAGTCTACTTAAAGTGACTCGGTGGCTTACAAAATTTGAGAAAAAATTAACCGGTTTTACAAAAATATGAAATTTGGTCCTCCGGATTGCCTGGATCCTCGAAATTTCGGCAGCACCTCCTCCTACCTGTTCGTCTTTTGCTGCAAACCAGCAAGCAATTATTAGTATAATATTCCCAAAAAACACTTTAAGAGTGTCTTTGGAACACCTCCTAAAAAACCCAAAAATTTCTAAGTAAAAATTGCAAAATTTAACCAAGTAAAACAAGCGGTAATGCTTGTTTGCTTGGGGTCTTTGCAAGCTTTATGAGCTGCAAATTATATGCTCTTGGACAGCCAAATATACTTTTAAAATCAAAACTACAACTACTCAACAAAACTTTGAAGAATTTAACAATTTTTGCAAGTTTTGAAAGAAGTAAAGATCTAATCAGTCAAAAAATGAGAGCTTTAACAAACCACTAAACTAGACCTTTCTGAAAGTAAATCTTGATCTATTTAAAATGTTAACAATAGTATATAAATCAGATCCACTTTATGCTTAGTAACCAGTAACCAGAAAATTTGATTTGAATAAAGTTGAGAGAGAGATGAAGCAAATCTTGGTTGAAATCCGAAGCTTTGAAGGTTGTGTTTGTGATATTCCGAGGGACTGCATCTGCAAACAAAGATTAGAAGGGAGGAAACAAGCAAGATCCACCAACTTCCAGTTGAGATAACCTGCACATCACACACTTTGCAAACAAAGATCAAGTGTAGATATACATCTAGAAAAGAAATCAATGTTAGACATTCATAAACAAATGAAATATGCAAACATGATTACTTTTACAAACATATAACAATAGACTAAACAATAAGCAAATTGCATTAATCTATCTCATAAATTAGTACTAATCTTTCCAATGAGTACAGTTGATGCAAATAAATATCAAAGCTTATGCACGGGTTACCTCCATTGTACAAGCAAAAGATGGTTCATCCACTCACACAATAAACACCACAGATTTGACCTCCAAAGTCTTCTTTATTCATAATCAAAACCAAATGAGTATTACAACGATAAGTCTTGTGCTCCAATTCTCCCTCTTACAACAATGAGAGAAGAGGCTGCAATATATAGGAAAACTAGCCAAGTGAGGAGGGGTGCACTTGCTAAATGAGAGGGGGAGTGGTGGCATGGATGGTGGAGGAGAAATGGCTGCCCACTCCCCTTTCCTAGCTGCCCAAATGCAGCACATAAAGTGCCCACGCAGCAACACCAAATCTGCTGCTAACTCCTTAATTTGTGGCTGCCCACTCTCCCAAGTGCGCCCAAGCTAGGTGAGGAAATGCGCCCAAGTCAAGTGGGGACACATTCCTATCATTTAGGGCTGCCAACTCCCTCACAAAACAGCTAACAATGCTCCTTGAATGATGCTGATCCAAAACTGACCCTCATTTACTCCAAAATCTTTTTATTATTTTTTTAAGTCATTTTTTCATGACTTTTTGGGGCCAATTACGCCCCTTATAGGCCAATTACAAATTTTTTAATTGAACCATTAAAAAATGGCCCAATTTACGAAAAAATTAAAACTTGCCGAAAATTAAAAACAACCTAGGGGGACTTAGCACATGTCCATATGACTCAAAATTAACGCCTAGCATGTTCATATACATTGACCCATAGACTCTAATAATCCCCTAAGGCCCGTCATCCTCCCCGGGCATCCCAGCTTTGGAGGAGCAGGAGAAAAACCAATTAATTATGTTATGCACTAATGCAAGACATAATAGATAGGTGAAAAAACTCCTTGGAATACCTGACTTAGCCAAAAAGTCCTAGGGAACCAAGTCTTTTACAAAACCCCATGCTAGTACGTTTTTATTACAAACCCCGCAGGGCCATGGACATGTGGAAAAAAATTAAAAACGGGGGCCTTTAAAAGGCCAGCTGGATATCAAATAACAAAAATGAACATGTATCATGTTCCACTCTGCCTGCTCGCTTGACAATCCAACCAAGTACAACTTAGTTGGCAACACAACCTAGCATTTGGAATTTGTGGTAAGATCTATATTTTTTGGAAATCATTGTCTTATCTACAGGAGGGCGACTTCAACAAGGGCGATTTTGCAAGGCTTCTTCAAATCGATCTTCTTGGCATTTGCTCATATCAGGGGGTTATCATTAGTATCATTGTGATCTATGCTATATTTCTGTGACTTCTCTTGTGGCATTAGTCTTATCTCTTGATTGCATCAAATCTGATATTGTTGATGTATGTTGTGTAGGAGAGAGGGCGCGTTGGCTTCTTGGACTAAATCGACTTCATAGAAAACTACCTCAAAGCTTCTCAAATTGATTGGGTTTGCATAGATCATCATCATCAAGGCATCTACAAGGTTACCCAGGTAAGATCCACAGGTTTGTTTCTCTTATCTTGATCCAATCCATTGGCACAACACATAATTGAAAACCCTAATTAATCAAAACCCCCATTGTTACATTTTCTTAGATCTACTAAGATCTAGTGGATTGTTGGGTATAACATTGAAAACCCACCTCTATAGTATCCACGTCATCCCGAATCTATAGTTTGGTGAGGATTGGCCTTCATTTGATCCCCTTCCCAAGCCAACTTGGCTTCCCCAAGTGAGGGCGCACTTCTTGCAGAGTTGAGTTGACCTAGATCTAGTTGATGGGTAGTTGAGATTTCGATTGATTCATGATCTACATGCCCTAAAACCTACCCCTAGACTCTTACTTTGGCAATTTCTACCTTGTGGGCCCTATTCCACATTTTAAGGGATTTAATCCCCATTTTGGACCACTTGGTATCTTTAAACTCATATCTAGTAAGATCTAGCCATCGGATTGCCTTGAAATTGTAGATCCACACTCTCACTTGATCAACCTACTTGGATCTAAAATTTGGATGTCATTGGACTTGTCTTGATTCATCTATCCCGCATTTTACCCTCCTTGGGAAAAGTCGCACTTCCTTGGGAGACTGAGTTGGTCCACTTCTAGGACATGGGTACATGAGATTTTGGTGGATTTGGAACAAGCATAATTCAAAACCTAGGTCTAGTTGGTCACTTCATCAAATCTTGCCTTGGGGATAGCATTCCTTGTTTTAAGGGATTGTGGTCCACTTAGGTCAAACCTTGAATCTCTAGATCTAGACCTATTCATCCATCAAACCTTTAATTTCCCAATTGTCTCATGCAATAGGAGTCATCAACCACAAGTTAATTTCATTTGACTCCATTATCCCAATTCCCAAGGCACTGATCTCTCTCCAAGTCAATTCGACTTTCCTAGATTGTTGGATTAACTTGTGGATTGATCCTTGTCTGGTGGACTAAACCCTTTGATGTCATCATACTTCATGATCAAGCTTGTCACTTGTACTAGTTAGCCCCAATTCAACCCCTAAACTACCCTGCATTGGACACGGTTCCCAAGGCAGTGGATTTTCTCACATTGAACTAGTACTTCAATCCTGGATCTCATTTCAAATACTATAAGTCACTCTCACATCAATAATGAACCAAAGCTATACTCATTGAACCCCTTACTTATATTGTGACTTCATCATTAGGTCTAGGATAAACCATACACCTTACTTCACTTAGTATTAACTTGATTTGGTGTCTTGGTTTTGATCTCTCCTGTCGGGAGTAGATCGGGTCTTGCCCTTTGTTGTCTAGGATAGATAACATAAAGCGAAGGTTGCCTCGACTGGCGTGACAACCATCTATTGGAGGTCGAGGTGATCGTGGTTGCACCTTTTGAGTTGCCCTTCCCTATTGCCATCCATTAATGGATACATCCATAGGGGTAACTACAGTTTAGGTGATAACAGTACCTAACTTGCCCTGATCACCTGGTTGATCACCAAAGAAGGGCTCTTAGGTTAAAGGCCTCAAAGTTTGTTCTAACCGAGAGCGGTCTTGGGTGGAGAAACCCGGATGGAATTATCCTAAGGTGTGTTGTATCTGACGAATCACAAGTAATCATTAAATAAATGCATTCCGGGCTATGTGGTGGCCATTATGCCTCCAGAGCGACTGCAGCCAAGATCATGAGAGCAGGTTATTATCGGACCACGTTGTTCCAGGATGTGTACAACTACGTAAAGACGTGCCAGGAATGCCAGTTCTTCACAGGGAAGCCGAGATTAGCTGCCTTACGTCTAAGCCCGGTAATAGTAGAAGCCCCTTTTCAGCAGTGGGGAATGGACTTTGTGGGTCCATTTGATGTAAATTCTAGTAACGGTTACAAGTACGTCCTCACCTGCACTGACTATTTCACCCGCTGGGTTGAGGCCATCCCTACGAAGAAGGCCACGGCTGCAGTCGTGGTAAAATTCCTAGAGGAAAATATTGTCTCAAGATATGGGTGTCCCCTCAAGCTCACTACGGATAACGCCAAGGCATTAGCAAAATAGAAATGTCAATTTTCTGCCTTAATCATGGCATAGTGTTGTCCCACTCTTCGAACTACTATCCCCGAGGAAACAAGCTAGCAGAATTGAGTAACAAGAACCTTATCAGGCTCCTCAAAAGGATGGTGGGGGACAACAAGAGAAGCTGGGACAACAAGCTTAAATATGTTGTTTGGGCTGATAGAACTACGGTAAGAGAATAACAGGTAAATCCCCGTTCGAATTAGTGTACGGAAAAGATTGCAGACTCCCCATCAACTTGCAGATCCCTGTTTATGAGTTGTTGCACCAATGCGGATCTGATCAGGAAGCAATCCAAGCAAGGATTGATAAATTAGTCGAACTTGATGAAAAGAGAAGAGAAGCTTTCGACAGGACTATCATAGAGCAAAAAAGGGTAAAGGGGACCTTTGATCAAAATACCCAAGACGAATACTTCATGGTTGGTGATGTAGTCTTGCTGTGGGATACACATAAAGAGAAACCCAGAAAACATGGCAAGTTGGAGAAGCTATGGATGGGCCCTTATAAGGTTGCCAGAGTAGTAGGAAAGGGCTCTGTACGCTTAGAGACACTGGAAGATGAGGAGTTAGAACTACCTGTAAATGGGAGGTTTTTGAAACATTACTTCCCACTGATGGACAACGAGTGACCCGATCCCGCGGTTCTCCCTTTTTGCGGCCAATAAGCTCTCGAAAGCAGCAGCCGGTTGTCCCTTGCCTTTGTTTTCCCCACCTCTGTCTGACGACCAGTTGCCCTTTTTGTTTTGTTTTATCTCACGGTCATTTCACACCTTTTTACACCATTTTCCCTTTTTCTAGTGTCTTTTGTACCATAGTTTTTGTTCAGTTGTTTTCACCTTTATTTACACCTCGTGTGCCGGCTTAATAAAATTTAAAATGCTGCAGAGTTGATTTCATTATTGATATATTTTCATTTCAGCATTGTCTTTTTGCTTATTTCTGCTGGATTATGTTATATATATGATGTACGTCCTGATGAGCGGTCTGCAGATATTGGTATAGCGTCTGCGTTTTACAGGGATAGGTACATATTGATGATGATGATGCAGATAACATATATGTGCATGCGCGTTGATTATGATGAGAGGGGTGCTACGGACCAGAGATTCTGTGGTTCTCAAGCACTCTCTCCCTTAGAGCACTTTTCCCAGCTGGAGCCTGATGTTATCACATCTATGTTAGCTGGAGCTACCATACTGCAGACTATGCGGCCAAGGACCGCACAGTACTTTTTTTCCAGATCAGAGATCCGATGCCTTCAGAGGAGGCACACAGTTTTGTTCAGATTGCCCCGAGCAGATGGATCAGAGGGGACAGATGGTTGTACAGTGGTATAGACATGTTACTTAGCATTTACCACAGGGTCACCCTTCCATGCTAGGCTTTGATATGAGCCCATTGAGACAGTTTCCTAGTCTTGTTTTGATTGAGACTATCACAGAGTATTGTTGGTTTACTATTTGTGCCCGGATTCAGCAGAGACCCAGTTCAGAGACAGCCTCAGCCGCAGGTATTGCATTTGATGTATATTGCTCATGATTGTTGCTTAGACTTGTTTATACATGATATTACACTAACTCTACATATGATGATTGATTTGGTGATCTAGCTATTTTTTTATGATATGTGATTGGGCCTTTGGTGATGTCAGTCCACCCCTTCCTAGTAGGCTCTTGTTATATGCACACCGGGTTACACCCCTACTCTTGGTCTAGACTTGGTCATTTAGTCCCCCTAGGCAGCTAACTTTGGATCCACCTTCACTTTCTCCATCCATCCGACTCATACATGATATACTTTCCCGACTGATCTCTGAGTATGCCATGATTCCCTATCCATTGTTCCTCGGCTCTTTAGTGTGTGAGATGCACTCTCAAACATGGGATTTTCTCCTGTCGGTTGCCCCCGATGTTGCAATGCAGTTAGGATTGTGTAGCCTCACCGGGTGTTCCCCATTGGTCATTGAAGCATGTATTGCTCACCTCCATTACTTTGCAGTATGAGCACCATGTTTATATCTATTGAGATATGTATGTAGCCCAAAAGGGCCTTGATGTAAATTGAAGAAATGAAGAAATGTAAAGCAATCCAAAAAGGCTAATGTAAATGTAAAATCTAGCCAGAAAAGGGCTAAGTACGAAATTCATTGTAAAATCCATGCAATGTGTTTGTAAACACACATGGACACAGGTCATCCGTACATGTCATCATTTGTAGTGGTTATTCCTCACCTGGTCCTGCGGGGCAAGGAGGTGAGAGGGAGCAAGGGACAAGCTCAAGATTGTCCCCTAGAGTCTCAAGTTACGGTTTGCCGGACACCCAGTTTGGCGGCTCTAGAAAAGAACCTCACAGAGTCTTTGGGCACAAATGTGAGTTGTGAGATACTTGTTAGATGACCAGTGGCGGTTTCCCTGCACTATACCCATTTGTGAGGCACCGCCCTTCCCCGTGTTTTGTCATGGTATACTTATCTCAGTGGACCTCGCTTTCCCGAGTTATCCAAAAGGTCACTTGATCCTCATCCTTGTCATCCCTTATCCTTCGCCATGTGTTCCACATCACCCAAAGTGAGCTAGGTGGTCAAGTCTATAGGTTGTGCATAGCAGTTGAGTCTTTTGGATGTGGTGGGCCCACCTCACCTGGGGCTTTGTATTTTTCCGAGATTTAATGCAATATTTAAGCACCATATTATTGTCATGATGTTTAGTAATGTACTAACTTGTATAAGGAATCCTTTCACTTCATGATTGCATACAGGTATTCAGCTAGCACCATTGTTGACCAGATTTGACTTGGTCAAACTAGGTTGACCAGGGCAAAAATGGGCCCGAAAAAATGTTGCCACCGAAATTTGGATTTTGGTCAATTATTATCTACAGGGGACCCATATGAGCTTCCAAGTAACAGAATGCAAAAAGATCAAGGCGTTTGTGAGATTTTTAGTTATTATTGGTCATTAATGACCTGTTTTAATTAAAAATCATAGAATTTGGGCAAATAATGCCTAAGTGATGGATTGGGGTCATTCGAGTGGTCATTCCTACTATTTTTGGGGTCCACACTCACATTGCAGCAGACGGTTCGACAATCCGGGCACTTTAGATGGTTCAAAATCCCAAATTTCATCTTCAGCAGTATAAACCAGCAATAAAATACATGGACAATCAAAAATTGACAAAGGCAACTATAGCAAAGGGTGAAAATCAATGGTTGACAAATAAAAGGGTGATTCCTAAGGTAAATTGGTAATGTTTTGACATGGTATTATGTATTGTGGGGCCCTCTCTCACCCTACTCACCTAGGTGGACGAATTGCCCATGGGGGGCGTTTTTCTCCACTTGGGGAAATTCGATTTCATGGTTATATTGTATGTGGGACCATGTGTATTGAGTTGGCGGGGTAAAACCCCATATAGACACCCCCCAACATTATTCTATCTATTGTATGGCCCCACAATGGGCCCCTCTCCTCCACTTGTGCGCTATCCTTGGGCAATTCGCACCCCCACTAGGAGAGCTCTCCACCATTTGATTTGCTTGATGGGGAGTGATCCCAGCCCTCCATTTTGGGGGGGAACTTGTTTTGAGAGTGGCCTTCCTCTATAAGAGAAGGCACTCACTCCATTGTAGAGCCTCTTGGCATTTATGAGACTTGATGTTTAGATTATTGAGAGACATTTCTACTGAGTTACTTGTGATATGGAGTGAGATCTTTCTTGTGTTTATTGAGATCATATTTCTAATGCATTGCTGAGTTGTTTGTGGTATCCCCATCTCTCCTTGGGCATTTCGATTTGCAGGTGAAGCTGGCCACTGGAAGAAAACGCAGCACTTGAGCCAACAGCTCCATGCTAGCATTTATCTTCAGGATTTCAACAAGGAAGTGAATTTGCATAGTTGTTATTTGATTTCCTCATCATTTGTCACTCATTTTGCTGGTTTATTTTTGTCATTTGCTATAGAAACTGATTTTATCTCTCTTTGGCAGGTACAAAAACGCATTGGCTCATTGGCAGCATCAAACGCTTAGGGGAAAACGCACTCTAGTTCAGCATTTGATCTTCAGGGTTTGTCTTTAGCACGGGGGCATCTTCATCTCCATTATCCAGGTACGGGATCCTTTCTTGTTTCTCATCTTCTCTCTCTCACTGTTGATGTTAAGCTACAAAAACACTTAATAAACCTGTTATCACACCATAGTAGCAGGGCTACTATCCTTGTTTCGCAGATATCTGCACATTCCAGAGCTTCCATTATTCAGAGCATGGCTATGATGATTGTATATTTTGTGATCACTCATCATCAGAGCAGTGTATTCTTCAGGCTTATGTTAGACCTTGTGTCAAGGCTGAGCCTTGAGAGTTCAGATTTGATGACCGATGTGACCCTCTATCCCATACAGTTTCAGTTCAGTGCTTAGAGATGTATTGCAGCAGTGTTTCAGATGGTATATGATGTTTATTACTATGATGATGTTGTATGATCTATGGATATGTTATCATTGACTGTGGATTATTATCTTGTTGATTTAGTCATGTTCACAGCATCTGCTCGGTATATTATTCCTGATGTGGCAAACTGTTAAAATGAACTATAAATCATAAAATGGACAATTGCTTGCACATTTAGGTCATTTAACAAAACCCACTGGTTTTCCACCTTACATAGATATGGTCTTTCCTGACACCAGTTGTCTGCTAGTGTAGGCTCCATATTCACTTGACTCCATCGATACATGACTTTCCTATTTGACTTTAAACCTTGACCTGTCTCATTTGACTTTCTGATACTGAGGACTTCCCCATTTTTCTACCTCTATGCTTGGACCGCATCCCTGTATGTTCAGTGTCTCGGCTCTAAGTTGGTGACAAAACTTGCCTTTGGTGAGTTGGATTGTAGGCCTAAATCATTCTGGTCGGTTGTCCCGATGTTTGGCATTGGCTCGAACTCCCCCTAGTCACTTGAGATGTTGTTGGCTAAAACTGAAAGCTCATGTTCTACTTATGGAAACTTATAAATTCGCCCATGGAAACTAAAAAGGGAAAGAGCGATGAACAGCTAAAAATAGTCCTCGAAGAGTATAATAAAGGTCCAAAATAGCAATGGTTCTTAAAAGCTATATCTAAACAATTGCTGACCTTGTATGTATTTGAAAACATGCCATGGATGCAAGCTGCAACTAGTTGTGCTTATCAGCACACCTGAGATCCGAAGGGTTATGTAGGCCAAAAAGGCCATGAAATGAAATTGAATGATCCTAATGAACCTGGATCAACTTGACATAGACATGATGCCTAAGTTGAATAAGCACTCTCTAAACAACTTATCCATTTGTGAGGCACAGCCATTCCCCGTGTTATTTTGTCCAGCACAGAGTTTGTAGCTTCCCCCTTCTCCCAGTCCAAATTATTTTTGAGTTAAGTTAGACAAGTCAACCCCTTGGCCCAACCTTGTTCCTAGCCTTCATCCTTCACTAGCAGTTTGACCATGTCCAATGGGTGAGTTTGTCATTTGAACTATTGTGCAAGTAATTTTATATAACAAAGGAATATGCTAACTTGATTAATGCCACTGAATGGATGTTATACTTTGAGCTTGGCTGTGAGAATGATTAGAGAAGCATGTCTTAGTCTACTGATATGATTTATCCTTGGTTATATATTATTGGGATCCGTGATGATGTGGGCCATATATATATACCTATTGATGATGATTGATGGTCCCACATGCTTGATGATCATTCCATATGATGGATATATGGTTCAGATGATGATTGATGCAGTTCAGCAGGTTTTATTATTACTTCAGATCATCAAATCATGCACTGTCGATATATGGTGGACCCTACAGCTGGCCCATTAGGGAAACCCATGGTGTATGAGTACACATTCCTAGTGGATTTGGGTCTTCTGGATCTAATGAGACACTTATCTTTCAATTCCAGGCACTTTTGACAGTGATTGATGCAGTTTTACACTTGTTGACCAGATTTGGGGTTGATTTCCAAGCCTGAGCAGCAGGGGCCATGAGAGGCCAGTTCACCTAGGGCGCTGTATGAAGAGGGGGTTGTCCAGCCACTTTTTTTTACCATTTACCCCCCCTTCTGGAGAGCCAGGTGGGCTCAGATGGACAGCGCAGATGCCCTAGGAGGCAGTTTTGGCACTTTCACAGTTACCGAGGCAGTTAAAAAATGGGATAAAGTGGTCACTGAGGAATTCAATTTGGGCAATTGAGGCAAGGTTTTGGCATTTGGTTTTCACAGAGGTCTTCCAGGGTGATCCCACTATCTTCCATCCAGTTTTCACCATGTGGGTAGGCTCATAGCGATCACAGGAGGTCTTTTACAGTTTGTCTGTCACAGATTTTGAGGACAGATTTGATCATTTATATTATCTTGGACATATTTTATTATTTTACTGTGCCTTGGGGATGAGCTAGTAAGGATTGATGCCTCCTAGCCCCACCATGTGCTTATTATGTCATGTCCTAGTTATCATGAGGTGGATTTTTTGTACTTTTACCCCCTCTAGTGGATGATGTCACCCTCCATGATTATTTTATACTATGACGTCATCATTATATTGGATGATCCATGTGATATATTGTTATGGTTCATCTTAGCCATTGATTGTATGATGAGATATTTTAATCTCAACCACTCATTTGATGTAGTATTGTAGAGTGGTGTAGGGTTTTGGTCTTTATTATCCTATATAAGGAGGAGACCCCCTATTGTATAGCTCACCTTTGGAGCTCTGGAATATTGGAATAGAACACTTCTTTGTGGAGCATATATCTCTTGTCTTGTGGATTCTCTTGCATATTGAGTATACAGTATCTCTTCTATGTATCATTGTGGATTTTGGTGCTTCGACTAGTTTTCTTGCAGGAAAGTCGAATTGATGGAGAGGAGGGCGATTTCTTGAGGGTTATTGTTGGAGGGATCCACATATTCTCTCTTGGGTTGATATTGTGACAGGGAGTATCATTATTGTATCTTTGTGACATAGTTGATGCTTTCTATTACATCTTTCTATCATTTTCATAATCATCTTACTTGACTTGTTTCTTTGATCTTGTCTTGTAGGAGGAGGGCGATTTGGCTATCTTGGAGGAGGACGTTTTGGTTGGAGCTCTTGGATCTCACTCTTGAATATACACATAGGAGAATGCTATCAATTTGCAAGGTGGCCACAAGCAATTGAGGTAAGATCTACAAGGTATGTGCCTCTTTCATCCATTCTATCTTCATTGGTCACAAACCCTAATTAATTAAAACCCCAATTTCGGTTTTTCTTAGATCTACTTAGATCTAGCCTTGCTTTTTGAAAAGATCTTAAGAACCCACCTCTATAGCATCCACCCCTAGTTGGATCTATAGTTTGGTGGTGATTGGGTTAAAATTAACACACTTTTCAAGGCAACATAGCCCTCTTGAACCAAATCGCACTTCCTTGGAGAGGCTTGTTGGGTTAGATCTAGCATATGGGTAGGTGAGATCCCACTTGATTTGCAATCTACACACTTGATAACCTACCCCTAAACTTTTACTTGGGTGATTTCTACCTTGTGGGCATCATTCCACATTTTAAGGGATAAAAACCCCCTTTTGAATTACTTGGTACCTTAAAACTCAGATCTAGTAAGATCTAACCCTTGGATTGACTTGATTTTCTAGGTCCACATAGATCGGTGCATAAGCTACTTGGATCTACAGTTTGGTGGCCATTGGACTTGATTTGGCCCACCTTACCCACCTTTTAGCCCTCCTTGAGCAAGGTCGCACTCCCTTGGGTGAGTGAGTTTGCCCACTTTGAGGAAGTGGGTGTTTGAGATTTTTGTGGAAATGAAACGGCCATACCTTGAAAGCTAGGTCTAGAGTATCATTTTGTGACGATCTGCCTTGGGGGTAGCATTCCTTGTTTTAAGGGATTGTGGTCCACTTAGGGTCATATCATGAAATCCTAGATCTATCAAGTTACAACTACTCAATCTCAATTAGCCCACTTGACTTGGCCTCTAGGTGTCCCGATCTACACTTTGACATATCTTTTGACTCCATTAACCCATCCAACAAGGCACTAGTCCTCCTCAAGCAAGTCGCACTCCTTGGGAATTGTGTCAAACCTTAGATCCGGTACATGGGTACTCCTAATTTCAACTTAGATCCATAGATCTACTCATCACATATCCATTAGTACCAATTGCATCCCTCAACTTCACCTGTGGGTCCACTTTAAGCCATCTCACATATCCCAAGGAAGTAGGTCCCACTTGTGTAAATCATGGTACTAGATCTTGTCTTTCTAGCTCATCAAGTGGCCTAAGTCATACATTGGGTTGAAAACACTAATCATCTCTCAAACCACCTTCAACCATACTTTAATTTCTAGGTCCACTTACCTTGCATTGGTTTCCGTAACTTACCATTTACTCATCCCTAGGAACCTTTGTTTAGGTCCAATCACCTTTGATTGGTTATAGGGTCTCCCCCTAGGTCTTGTTTCACATAGATCTAAAGCGAAGAGTGCCTCGGTTGACGTGACTCCCACCTTGCATTGGGAACCGTGGCATCTCTTGGGTCACCTCTTTAGTTTCCCATATCCTCTACCATCCCGGATGGGATACCACTAGGGGCAACTACAAGTTGTGTGATAACAAAACCCTAAAATACAAAAACTAAATTTCCCACCATTAGAACTTTGTTTTTATTGCAAACCCGCTTGTTATTTGCGCCTAAAATCCTATATCTCAAGTTTGAAACAATTCCGACTCCATTAACCCATAGTTTAAGCACTGGTCCCACTTGGCAAAAACGCCCACCTGGGGGCGTTTTTCTCTTCTGCTGATTTAGGGTCACTTTGGGGTTCTGGGTACTTTTGATTTGGGTTGAGAACGTCGTTTTACCCTTCGGAAAATCAAGTACCGATTGTTGGAAGTGATTATTAATGCTAATTATTCTCTGCCCTAGGTCCATTTGTCCACTACTTAACCCCTTTCCTAGGCAGTTTACTTCACTATCTCACTTCCAACTCAATTTACATTCTTAGACTATTTTCAGCCATCTCATCTTTAATCTAATCTCTCCGATTCATCACACTTGATTGTTGGTCACGTTTCATTTAAGTATTTATTTCACCCCGTGTGTCCAACTGGTGGCTGAAACTAGACTTAGGACCTACTTACCCTTATCTCCTGCCTGTTTGTCTTTCCATCTTTTAGATTTGGGTGTACTTTTGTCTCTCGACCACCACTTGGTTGAGCGGGGGTCTCCCCCCTGACTTGGCTACGTGCCTTGTCTAAAGTGATAGTAGCCTTGTCCGGTGTGACTTCCGTTCCCTGAACGGAGGACCTGGCTATTGCCGGTTACACCTTCCTAGCTGTTCACCTCTACCATCCCTGTTGGGGACACCTACTACCAAATAGCTAGAGTTTGTGTGATAACAAGGTGAACACAGTGTTCCACCGATGGTGGATAACAAACTTGAGTGGTTGTGGAAGATGCTACAAAACCATTGCCAATGGCCATCAAACATCATAAAGTCACATACAAACTTACATAGTGAATATTGGGACATAGTGGCAACAAAGATAAAAGAATGTGTTGTGTATTTGTGTGGCATATGTTTTGAGGATAGTTGCAGAACATGGCAGAACATGTTCTTGTTTTCTTTTTGGGTAATGAGAGAAACAACTTCATTATATGTTCCTATACCATTGGAAATTGCTTAGCATTCTATTTATATTAAATAAGAATAGGCAATTGGTTATGATGGCCATGCCTTGACAATGATGGAAATATTCCAACAAAATCCGTGGATATAGTCTCCCATGGTCTACTCAGTGAAAACGATCGAATATACAGTCCAAGCTTCCTGTTTCTAGGATTGCTTGAACTTACAACTATTGTTAACTACTAAAATTGTTGTCCATTAATGTCCAAGTGATATTTCAACACTTATATGTTGTAATTGTCCCCTTAAACACTCTTTTTATTGTCAATTACCATAGTAAAAAATAGAACAAGCTGCTTACGGCCTATGGGTGCACCCTTCTTAACTACTGGTTAACTCTTGTAAAAATATCCTTGAACTGCATCCTTCCTCTACCACCAATGTGCCTTGTCCAATATTAAATTCTACTATTGTTAGTGGTAAAATAGAATAACAGTTTCATCTTGAAGTCTATTTAAAAAAGAATGGATTTTTACCAAAATTAGAACCCCCTCACATTGGGCGCACTTCATATTTAGTGTTGAATGGATAGGGATTAGTCTAATCATATTTAGCATGTGCCAAACTATTGTTCAAACGATACATCTTCCCTAACTTGTTGCTCCATGCCCTAATTTGGCACTCAGCTCATTGCCTTCTAAAATAAGTCTCCTCACATATTTGCACCCTTAGCTTTTCTTTTAAGAGTCCTATCACACTCTTGAAACAAATCTTCATTTTGTTTTCTTCTCCTCTAGATTTAAACCTCTCTTAACCATTGAGTTTTTCCTTGTAATGTGTGCTAATCTTTCCTAGACACCTAATTGACAATTAATGTATAGAATTCTTGGTTTTTTTTCGAGTAACTAGAAGGCATTAAAAAGCCCGTCAATTGTAGAGCCTAAACAACATGACAAGCCATTCAAATTGGCCTCTTGGTGTACTGGAAGTAGTTTTATGGATGTCTCATGGAGATGTTCTTATATGGTGGAATCCACTTTTCAATCAAATTTTATGTATATCTTATTCCATGTTAAATGTTGGAGAAAAGTATCCTTATGTAGCATAAGGTACCTGAATTTGATTTTGATTTCATTTAATGGCTTGCAATTAATTACCATTGTTTTCTTTCCTCTTTTGATTTCACTGTAATTTTTACCTTGAATGGTAGACAAGAAAAGTTAGAGGTGGACGACCTGATTAGATTGCACTTTAGTAGTTCATCTAGGGTCAAATTCCATGTGCTTTCTATATTCGAGTTTTATCATACAAGGATTTGCATAGGAAATCCTTCCTGGAAGTGTGTTTCTCTCACATACATGTTTTGTTGACTTCCAAACTGCTTGTGGTTTCAAGATGCAACAATTTTTTTATTTTTTTTTCGAGTTGGTCTATTTGTTGTCTGTGAAAAGCAATGTGCTCTTTAAACTTTTCTTTCCATGGTTTTCCTTAAAGTTAGATTCCCATAATGACCTTGGATTTCTTCAAGGTTATCTGTGAGAGGAGAAGTGTGCTTTTTCTTGTCGTCTTTTGTAGACACCATCTTGGATTTCTTGTCAAATGTTTTTCCCCATGGCTACATGAACTCATCTGTTGGTTCTTTCCCAGGTTCTTAAATCTTCATTTCAACACAAAGTTTTGGGATGCTTTGAATTATTGGAACATTATTGACATACCAACTATAAATTGAGTATGCTATATAAATTTCCAAATTGTATAAAACATAAGATGGGAACTGAATAGAGAATTGTTGTCCTAGAATTACTTGCTAGAATTATAGTGGGGATAGATTGACACATCTATGGATTCTTGATTCAAAATGCATGAACTAGAGGAATATTTCCCAACACTATTTCATATCAAAAAGAATCTTCAAACATGGGCGACTGGGAAACTAAATCCTCATGGAAAGTTCATCTTAATTGACTGAGTGCTCTCAACTATTACAATCTTCTCTTATTTCCTAGAGGGATTTGGAATGAGACCAAAAAAATAATTATAATTTCCATGGAAGGGAGGCAAAGGTGAAGAAAAAGAAAAGAAACATTCACTTAGTAAGTTGGGACAAAGTTCTCAAACCCTCTCACAGGGCACCTTGGGAACAAGAGACTTAGTTAAATTGAATAGAGCCATTGGAGCCAAAATCAGCTGGAGGCTTGTCTTTGGACATAGGTCTCGATGTAAAGAAGTACCTCTTCAATTATCCACTAGAGATCAGGTATTACAGTTGTTATCACACAAAATCTAGTTGCTAATGAGGAATGTCCCAACAGGGATGGTAGAGGATGAGCAACCAGGAAGGTGTAACCTGCAATAGCCAGGTCCTCCGTTCAGGGAACGGAAGTCACACCAGACAAGGCTATTGTCGCTTCAGACGAGGCACTTAGCCAAGTCAGGGGGGAGACCCCGCTCGACCAGGTAATGGTCAAGAGACAAAAACACACCCAAATCCAAAAGATAGAAACAAATAAAGACAAGAAATGAGTGTAAATGGGTCCTAAGCTTAATATCAGCCACATATTGGACACACAAATGAGATAGGTGAGTATATAAAGTGTGACTAGCGATAGATTATGATAAAAGCAATAGATTAGATGGCTGAAATTAACTGAGGATGTGAATGATGCAAGAAGTGAAGTGCTGAAATAAAACTGCCCAAGGAAGTGGTTAAACAGGGGGTCAAATGAACCTAGGGCAGCGAGAAATTTATGTTTATAACCACTTCTAGCTCATGAAACTTGATTCCCTAAGGTAAAATGATGTTTTAAACAAGAATCAAGACTACCCAGAACCCCAAAGTGACCCAAACCAGCTGAAAGGGAAAAACGCCCTAGGGGGGCGTTTTTGGCAAAGGGACCATTGCTAGATCTATGGGAAAATGGAGTCGGAATTAAATGAAATTCGAGATTTGGAGGTTTAAGAGCATTTCATTGGTGGGTTTTAAATTAGAACAAATTCCTACGGTGAAATATTAAGTTTTGTATTTTTAGGGGTTTTTAAGTGATTTTCCAGCTTAGCAAGACAGTGAAAATGACAAAGAGGAGACAAGGAGATGAAGAGTACCTGGATAAATGGTGAAATGGAGAACTTTGAGTGAAGAGTAGCCCGGAAGATCAAATGTGGAGAAGCCTGCGTGTTTCCTTGAGCGTGAGAAGCAACTGGACACCAATGGCGACCTGGGTATCTGCCACAAGCAAGATATAATCAGTAACTGCAGCAAATAATCAAGTATAATAGCAAATAAATGGATGAAAGATAAAAGGAATTGAATAGCTGAAAGCAAATGACAACTCCCTTGTGATTTGCTTTGAAGAAAATCGCTAGAGTGGAGCTTCCGCTCCAAGTATAGCGCCCTCCTTCAAATGGCCACCACTGCTGCAAATTTAAACCAGCAAACAAGTATGGAAAGAAAACACAAACTATATCCACAATGCATCCAAACACTAGCTATCAATCACCACAAAATTTGCTCCACAACACCAAGTATCAAGCTGCAAATGAAATGTCTCTCTCTATCAAGTACAAGTCGAAAATGCCAAGAAGAAGTACAAAATGGATGAGTGCCTTCTCTTGTAGAGAAAGGCAGCTCTCAAAACCTATTCCCTTCAAAATGGATGGCTAGGATCAATCCTCCATCCATCAAAACAAATGGAGGAGATCATCTCTAGTGGGGGTGCGAATTGCCCAAGTGGAGCGCACAAGTGGAGTGAGGGTGCCTCCCAAGGCCCATACAAAACATCAACATCAAGTTAGGGGGTGTCTATATGATGTTTTAGCCCCCTAGCTAATACATCATGGCCCCACATACAATGAACCATGCAAATCGAATTTCCCTAAGTGGAGAAAAACGCCCCCTATGGGCCAATTCGACCTCTAGAGTGAGTTGTCCAATAGAGGGCCCCACCATGCCCAAATACAATGTCAAACATTACCAATTTACCTTAGGAATCACCTTTTCATTTGCCATCCATTGGTTTTTGCCATTTCCAATAGTTGCCTTAGTCAAATTTTGATTTTCCTTGTATTTTATTGCTGGTTTATACTGCTGAAGATGTAATTTGGGATTTTGACCCATCTAAAGAGCCCGGATTGCCGAACCGTCTGCTGCAATGTGATCGTGGACCCCAAAAATAGTAGGAATGACCACTCGAACGACCCCGATCCATCACTTAGGCATTATTTTCCCAAAATCCATGATTTTTAATTAAAACAAGTCATTAATGACCAGTAATAATTAAAAATCTCACACACGCCTCGATCTTTTTGCATTTTGTCACTTGGAAGCTCATATGGGTCCCCTGTAGATAATAATTGACCAAAATCGAAATTCCGGTCGCAACATTTTTTCGGGCCCATTTTTGGCCTCGTCAACCTAGTTTGACCAAGTCAAATATGGTCAACAATGGTGCTAGCTGAATACCTGTATGCAATCATGAAGCGAAAGGCTTCCTTATACAACTTAGTACATTACTAAACAACATGATGATAATATGGTGATAAAAAACTGCAATAAATATCGGAAAATACAAGGCCCTAGGTGAGGTGGGCCCACCACATCCAAAAGACTCAACTGCTATGCACAACCTATAGACTTGATTACCTAGCTGACTTTGGGTGATGTGGAATACATGGCGAATGATAAGGGATGACAAGGATGAGGATCATGTGACCGTTTGGATAACTCGGGAAAGTAGGGTCCACTGAGGTAAATATACCATGACAAAACACGGGGAAGGGCGGTGCCTCACAAATGGGTATAGTGCAGGGAAACCGCCACTGGTAATCTGACAAGTATCTCACAACTCACATCCGTGCTCGAAGACTCTGTGAGGTTCTTTCCTAGAGCCTCCAAACTGGGTGTCCGACAAACCGTAACTTGAGACTCTAGGGGACAATCTTGAGCTTGTCCCTTGCTCCCTCTCACCTCCTTGCCCCGCAGGACTAGGTGAGGAATAACCACTACAAATGTTGACATGTATGGCTGACCTGTGTCCATGTGTGTTTGCAAACACATTGCATGGATTTTACAATGAGTTTCATACTTAGCCCTTTTTTGGCTAGATTTACATTTACAAAAAGCCTTTTTGGCTTGCTTTACATTTCTTCATTTCTTCAATTTACATCAAGGCCCTTTTGGGCTACATACATATCTCAATAGATATAAACATGGTGCTCATACTGCAAAGTAATGGGGGTGAGCAATACATGCTTCGACGACCAATGGGGAACACCCGGTGAGGCTACACAATCCTAACTGCATTGCAACATCGAGGGAAACCGACAGGAGCAAATCCCAGGTTTGAGAGTGCATCTCACACACTAAAGAGCCGAGGCACAATGGACAGGGAATCATGGCATACTCAGAGATCAGTGGGGAAGGGGATCCTCAAGGTCACAAATCATAATCCAAGTCGGGAAATATCATCATGAATGAGTCGGATGGGTGGATAAGGTGAATGTGGATCCAAAGTCAGCTGCCTAAGGGGACTAAGTGACCAAGTCTATACCAATAGTGGGAATGTGATCCGGTGTGCATATAACAGGAGCCTACTAGGAAGGGGTGGACTGACATCACCAAGGGCCCAATCACATATCATAAAGACTAGATCACCAAATCAATCATCATATGTAGAGTTAGTGTACTACCATGTATAAACAAGTCTAAGCAACAATCATGAGCAATATATATATATATGAAATGCAATACCTGCCGCACCATATACCTGCTGCTGAGGTTGTCTCTGAACTGGATCTCTGCTGAATCCGGGCACAAATAGCAAACCAACAATACTCTATGATAATCTCAATCAAAACAAGACTAGGAAACTGTCTCAATGGGCTTATATCAAAGCCTGGCATGGAAGGGTGACCCTGCGGTAAATGCTAAGTGACATGTCTAGACCACTGTACAACCAACTCTCCCCTCTGATATAACTGCTCGGGGCAATCTGAACAAAACTGTGTGCCTCCTCTGAAGGCATCGGATCTCTGATCTGGAAAAAAAAGTACCGTGCGGTCCTCGGCCGCACAGTCTGTAGTATGGTAGCTCCAGCTAACATAGATGTGATAACAACAGTTTCTTTAATCATACAGGAAAAGGAATCTAGGGCTGTTGTGCTACTACACAGGACGCTCATAAAATGCCCAAAACTACTGCTTCTTATTCCTAGAATTTTAAATGACATTGGATATTGTTGCTGGAAGGCTAGGGACAGGTCTGAATTTGACTTAAGTCTTAGAATGCCCACCTGGATCATCCCACAAATTCCTCTTAATTCCTTCTTCCTACTTCTAGGAGGTGAAGGAGTGCCCAGAAAAGTTTCTTTGCTTCCTCTTCACCCATAGGCATAACTAGAATCAGCTCAGATTTTCCCAACTCGTAGTTATTAAGCTACTTACTGCTATTCTTAGGGATGCTACAGATCATTTGACTTCCCATAAGTTAAAGGGATCTAGGGTTGTTGATACTACATAGGACACTCATAAAATGCCCAAGAATGTTGCTTCTTATTCCCATAATTTGAAATGACACTGATTATTGTTGTTTGAAGGCTAGGGACAAGTTTGAAATTAAATTAAGTCTTATAATGCCCAGGATGTGCCCAGGATCATCCCATAAATTCCTCTTAATTCCTTCTTGATACTTCTAGGAGGTGAAGGGGTCGTAGAAATGCTTCTCTACCATATTTTCATCTATAGGCATGCCTGGAATCAGCTCAAATTTGACCAAATTGTGATGAGTCCCCTTCATCCGCATGCTTGAGTTGTTTGATAGTTTTATGTGTGCAGGTGAGCCTCCTTCATCTGCTTCAGATGTGGATAGCTTAAATAACCATGGTTTGATGGATAAAGATCCTTTCATAAAAGTATTTGGCTATCTACCATCACTTGTAAATCATGTGGATTGTTGATTGAAATCATCAACTTGTTAACTGCATATTACGGCATTTAAGTTGAAGAAGCCATTGGGGAAATTTGTATTAATGAGCTCTATGGGTGAAGTACTTCATGTAGAATTCTTGAAGTTTTTCTTAGTTGAAAGGTTCCTATAGATAAATGGAAATGGTTGCTGAATAACAGACATTAGATATTAATTTAGCTTTAGCATCTCTGCAATTGTTTTTTTTCATAATCACATAGTTCGAATTACGGTGCTTGCAAATGTTGGAAGAGATTAAGGAACAAATATGGCAAAAGGATTGTGAATTCCAATTGTCAATCCATTAATAAATTTAGGCATCTAATGTTTTTGGAATTCCTCTATCATAATGATAAATTTAGGCATACTGAATGGCCAAGAATCATTTTCAATGCTGTTTGAAGGGTCAAACAGGCTGCTGCTATGGTGAATCATCTCATACTTTGCCCAGATTAGCTCAGATCTAGTCTAAAATTAAATTCAAGGCCATTTAATGCTGTATTTACACATAACTTCTTTTTTATGGTTGTTGGGAGGCTGATCCCATCCATATGCATGCCCAGAATTAAGATTTAGTTGCACAGAACTCATCAAATTTGGATTTGCTGCTGCTGTGGTCTTAATCATGCCCAGACCAATGGTTTCCATGCCCATAATTCATGGTTTAGGGCTGCTTACTTTTCCCAGAACGCATATACAAGGCTGGTTACTGCTGATTCATGGCCCATAACAGCTGCTTGGTCCACAGAAGTACCCAAAGATGGCCAAAATATTAAGAAACAACCCCTCCTTATGGCCAAAATATTAAGAAACAACAATCAAAATTGATTTTCTGTAACTGGACTTGTACCTAGCCTCATCCGTTTGAAACTCATGCCGTGTGGCTGGAGCAAAACACAGTGAAAATGGAACTCTGTGGATCTCATGAGTGAACCAATGCTTAGTTGGCCAAAATTGATATTTTTAGTGAACAAAACTATGAAATAGCAAATAAATTTGAGCATTCAACATTCCTTATTATTCTATAGAACATTTTATTTCTATATTGAAGTCTCATACTAAGATTGGCTCTAAACTGCACCTTTGGAGGATAAATGCTGAACAATATGCAAACATAGCAGCTTGCCTTCCATCGCTCTGCCCAGATCTCCCTTGATTGTCTCATGCTAGATGGACAAGTGCAAAGTCTATCAAACAACCTTCCATATTGCAGATCTATGCAGAAACTTAAAAAGCCACCCAGACTGAAAATTTTTATGTTCCTGTCATTTTGAAAATTGAGCCACACTTTGAATTTATTATTGTTAATGCAATGATAAAATTCTTAATTAAATCTAATGGGTTCTAGTTTGTTCCATTTATATGGAAAGCAACATTTCAGGCAATGAATACAAAGTCCAATGCAATTTGGCTATTAGTGGCATTTTTCCTTGTTAAATTAAAAGGGAATGCTAGCTTGTAGAAAATAATTACCCTTACAAAGTTCTGAGTTTACCGGATCCCGTCACAACCTCAGCCAAACTAAGCATAGAGATAATCAACAAGTTCTATGTTTATCAAGATAAGTTTATGAACACCATGTGCTCCCATGCCAATTCACTAGAGACAATTTTCATGGTTAGTAGGTTACTATTCAGATTTGCAGCCTCTTGACTGTGACAGTATAACACAATCACTCGACAATATCTTTTTCTTTCTTTTACTGTATCATGAATAATGTTCAATAGATGCCTGAGGATCTAGATATAATTTACTCAGAGGTCCATCTTCTAAATATTATGAAGAACAAGAATGTTATCAATTAATTCTATTCATCATCGATTGATACCAAGACAAGGAACATCTACTTTATTACATAGATGTTCACATATTTTACACTTAGGAATCAAGTATCACGAGTCCTTCATTAGTATACTAGTAGTTATGTGAATTTTGATGAATGTGTTGGCTGGATATATAGATATTAGATACTCAAAGGCAGATTTCTTGTTCTTCTTTTGGGGATCTAGATATAGAGAAAAGCATAGACATGTAGAATTAAGATATGTGAATAATTAGGATTGTTAGATATTGACAGGGCTTCTATACCTACACAACAATGATCCTCCCATAATACATACAGAGTTGAAGTGTGACAACATATTTCTTAGTGGGAATCTAGGCGAAATTAAGATTGAAGACCTTGGGCTGGCTGCAATTATGTGTGCTGGAATTCTGTGTAAATCTCATTTAGCTCACAACATTTCCGGTAAAACTAAATACAATGATATCATCCTTTCATTCTTGACAAATTTCAACTCCTGTTGGGGACTTTAATCTCCAAAGGATTTTATGCTGGGACTTCATAATTCAAGGCACGTGAGCTCATCCATCCATTTGGGATGTGCCTATTGGAAATGAGGAATATAATGAATTAGTTGACATCATCCATTTGGGATGTGCCTATTGGAAATGATCAGCTTTGATTATCCTAACATAGAATGATCCTTACATAGATTCTTAAAATCTACAAGAAAGTAATATAAGTAAGTTATTTCATCAATGAACTCTATTTCAGTGCATATCATTGTTTGGATCCCCATAAGACTTGAAATATTTGCAAGTCTAGAAAAAGCAATCATTTTTCATCACTTGGAGTTTCAAGTTGGGGGATTCCCTGGTTAGTGATCATGCTCCTTACATAGATTCATAGAATCTATAAGAAAGTAATATATGTAAGACAACTTTGTATAAAGTTAAGGATCATACAATTTGATGAGAAATGCTTGGCCATTGTTTCCAAAAATTTGTTTAGGTCTTGTTTATGGGTGTTTTTGAGGTAATTTATAACTAACATCAGACCATCATTTCCAATAGTTTTACCATCCATTTCCTGGGCATATCTAAGTCCATAAATTAAAAGTATGCTAGCAGGGTTTTGCATAATCAAAACTAGCAGTTAAGGCAATAATCCCCTCTTTCAGAACCTACAGAGAACACAAAATATACCAGCAAAGACTTAGTAAGGCAGTTTGTGATCAAAGGTGGTTGAAAAATTATCTTAGCACCAGTTAAAAAAAATTACTTTTAGATCTATAAGTTGGAATCAAGGCAACCCTAAGGTGAGTTTTTTGCCATCCCTTGACAGCATTCTCAGGCAAAATTTGATAGCAAAACCAACAGTAACACTACCTGTAGCAACCTTCAGCCCCCTAAATCATCAATCAGAGTGTTATCACTCAGAATTTTCCTGGCTATGAGGGAAAATCCCTAAGGTAACTGTTATCACACCATAGTAGCAGGGCTACTATTCTTGCTTAGCAGATATCTGCACATTCCAGAACTTCCATTATTCAGAGCATGGCTATGATGATTGTATGTTTTGTGATCACTCATGATCAGAGCAATGTATTATTCAGACTTATGTTAGACCTTGTGTCAAGGCTGAGCCTTGAGAGTTCAGATTTGATGACTGATGTGACCCTTTATCCCATACAGTTTCAGTTCAGTGCTTAGAGATGTATTGCAGCAGTGTTTCAGATGGTACATGACGATTATTACTATGATGATGTTGTATGATCTATGGATATGTTATCACTGACTGTGGATTATTATCTTGTTGATTTAGTCATGTTCACAGCATCTGCTTGGTATATTATTTCTGATGTGGCAAACTGCTTAAAATGAACTATAAATCATAAAATGGACAATTGCTTGCACATTTAGGTCATTTAACAAAACCCACTGGTTTTCCACCTTACATAGATATGGTCTTTCCTGACACCAGTTGTCTGCTAGTGTAGGCTCCATATTCACTTGACTCCATCCATACATGACTTTCCTATTTGACCTTATACCTTGACCTATCTCATTTGACTTTCTAATACTGAGGACTTCCCCATTTTTCTACCTCTGTGTTTGGACCGCATCCCTGTATATTCAGTGTCTCGGCTCTAAGTTGGTGACAAAACTTGCCTTTGGTGAGTTGGATTGTAGGCCTAAATCATTCTGGTCGGTTGTCCCGATGTTTGGCATTGGCTCGAACTCCCCCTAGT
>BSBM01003876.1:40000-50000 GCA_027924585.1 Larix kaempferi | reverse complement strand
CTTATACTTGCGTGTGCTATTTACTCGATGTTCATGCATACGTAAAATTGGCTAAGTGTGGATGCGGTAGGAACATGTTAACTGTTATAAACAAGTAAACGAAGTTGCGAGTGTTAAGTTGAAAAGTTTCCGCAGGTTAGGCGTAGTCTGCTGGTGCGACGCTTGAGTTGGCCACGCCCTCAAGTCGTTCCCAGGCAGTGCCGCACACCACATTTGGACGCTGGTGACTAGCGAAAAAGCGTGGCTCTGACACATAGTGTCACGGCCGCGCTTTCTGCACGGCACTCACACTTGCATGGGAGCCTTGCGCTCCCGCCCAAGAGGCTGGCTTGGGCGCCCGGTCGGGCAAAGCGACGATCGGCTGCAAGGAGACTTAGCGAGGAAGGAAAGCTACCCGGAGACGGAACGATGAGTGGGGTGCGTGGACCTAGCCCGGGCGCACTCCCACCGAAGACGCCCACACAACACTTCGGCGCATGGCAAGCCCGAGAGTGGGGCGCGGCTGCACGCTGGCAAGAAACGGGGCGCACCCTTGGACCGCTGGACACACTCAAGTGTTGGAGTAGTGGCGCGTTGGCCAAGCGCCCACGCACTCCGCGGAGCAGCGCCCAAACGGACCGGCACTCGACGCAGCAAGCCAAAGCGATGGGCGGAAGGGAAGGTGGACCGGACGCCAGCGGAAGAACGAACTCGGGTTCGCAGCCAAGAAACGAGCTCGGGTTCGCATCCCAGAAATGAGCTCGGGTTGGAAGCCAAGAAAGGAGCTCGGGTTGGGAGCCACGGCAGAGAGCTCGGGTCGGGAGCCAAGGGACGACGCCCAACAAAATGGACCGAAACGCGCGGATTGCGGGGGACTTGGACCAAGACCCTTTCAAATGGCACGTCGGCGGGAGGCTGACGTGGGCGCCAAGCAAGGGTGCGCCCAGGGTGGGGCCGCACCCTCCCACACGGCACCATGTATATAGGCTTAAGGCCAAAACGAAGGAGGGGGCGTTCAAGCAAGGAATTTCGGACAAGGCAAGGAGACGCAGAGCTAGGGAGGCAGTCCAAGCTCTGTTCTCGCGCACGGTCCGTTCCAGCAGAATCCGGCTGCAGCAGGGTTGCGGAAGAGGCAGAACTTGGCAGGTTTTGCACCCGTTCCGGTTGCACAGTGAGACAGTTCGGCAGCATACGCGGGTTGCAGAAGTCGACGGTCCCATGGAGTTGGGACGCCCGAGCAGGGGGCAGCTCTGTCATTCTGTAATTTCTATATCTGTTGTAAGGCGTGTTGCTGGTTTGGCTCACGCCGGAGATCTGCCGAGTTTTAGGGCAACTCCGCTTGCCGTAAACAATTGATTATACAAACGATAAACGGGCTGGCCGGTTTGGCAACCCCAACTTATTCCCGCGTCGTGTTTTACTTGCGTATTGCACTCGCTGATAATTGGCTAAGTGTTGATGCTGTCTGTCGTAAACGTGCTTATGAGTTAAACGAGTAAACTGTCAAGCCGAAAAGCTTCCGCGGGTTTAGGCGTAGTCTGCCGGTGCAACGTTTGAGCTGGTCTCACCCTCAAGACGTTCCCGGGAAGTGCCGCACACCACAGTTAGTCGCTTGAGACAAGCCAGAAATTGTGGCTGTGACACATAGCCCATGCGGCACTTCCTGGGGCGAAACCAGCCCGGCAGGCCACACCCAACCCGCGGATTGCCCACGCCTCATCTCTTTAACAGTTCCTTGCTTAGCCTTTTTTTCTTGATGTGCACTTCCTACAGTAAACGCATGCCAAACACAAGAGCAAGAGATAAATGCATAGGAGGGTGGCACTCCAAACTCGGACGTGCCTAACACCCCTTTTGCAATATTCATGGTTCAAAGAGACTTTACATATAACATCGGAGGGCTGCCACATCCCGGCACCTCATCCGTGAGCCTGCCACACTGGGCAGCTCAAGATACAACATCAACTGATGGGCAATCGGCCAGTGTCCAGGCTCTACCGCAGTAGCATCCACGGTCTGCATCCGCACTCTGTCTCTGTTGCACTCCGTCGCAAGCCTCCCGGCTTCCTATCGTCCGTCCCAGTCTGGGAAACCACTTCGGCATGCTGCCGTCCGTCTGCAGCCTTGCCTGCAACGATACCGCTGTCCTTCCGCAGCATCTGCCAACCAACTGGGCGCACTCTCTCTCGTCTAACCATGCCCAAGAGAGCCCCCACAAGACCGATGTCCGTCTGCAGTCCTGTCCGCACCGCACCGCTGTCTTCCGCAGACTAGGCTGACTGCCACACGTCTAAGTCCCGGCAGAAACTTAGACTTCGCACAGGCACCTCCCATGAGGCCAGCCGCAGGCAAAGCACCTCCACGTACTGTGGCATTCCTCCTGCGCTGCGGATCCTTACCTCGTTGCAGAGGGAACTTCTGGAACCGTGCACGAGCTGCTTTCTCCGGAAAGTGTGCCCTCCTCTGGAGCTTTCGGAGGACGGGCACGCCCTGCGTGTGCCTCAGGCCCCAACCTCGGTTGAATTGAACCGCTTGGATCGATCGAACCGGCACCGTTGTCCGCTTCACCTCTCCGTGCTCTTGGACCTTTAAATATCCACTGAGGAATTCCCGGGTTTCAAGGCCACGTATATCGGAAGTGCCCAACTCTAATAAGATCCATTGTAGCCGAAAAGAGAGTAAGGAGACCCATATCCGGACATCTAAGGGAGCTCGAACACCAATGAGAAATTTTGAAGACAAGATGGGTGTCAATGCATGCATACCCAACACAGGTAGTACTACGAGAACATCTTTGAAGGAACCTTGAACAAAATTAAGACAGGCGCCTTTTCCGCGGGCCAACCTGCTTCCTTTATTCTTGGTTGCTCCCCATCACTTGACTCATCCGCTCCCAGGTCGAGCTCCTCCTCGGGCGCACATGCGGCGGGCTCCCAAGGCGAGCTCAAAACGTTAAGCCGTGACCGATTCTTGTTCTTGTCTTCCACTTCCTTGTCTTGTTGCCGGGCGCTCACTTGGTGGGCGCGCTTGCGCTTGCCGGCGGACTCGTTTCTTTGGGCGCACGTGTGCGGGGCTCCCAAGGCGAGCTCAAAATGTTGCTGAGACGCGACCGGTTCTTGTTCTTATCTTCCGCCGCCTTCTCTTTTTGCCGGCGGACTCGTTTCTTTGGGCGCACCTCCGCCGGTCTTCCAAGTCGAGCTCCTCCTTGGGTGCAAATGTGCCGGCCTCCCAAGGCGAGCTCAAAACGTTGCTAGGACGTGACCGATTCGTGTTCTTCTCTTCCGTTGCCTTGTCTTTTTGCCGGGCGCTCACTTGGGTGGGCGTGCTTCCGTTTGCCGGCGGACTCGTTCCTTCGGGCGCACATGCGTCGGGCTCCCAAGGCGAGCTCAAAACGTTAAGACGTGACCGATGCCTGTCCTTGTCCGCCGTTGCCTTTTCTTTTTGCCGGGCGCGCTTCCCTTTTCTGGAGATGGAGTTGTTTCTTAGGGCGCACATGTGCCTGGCTCCCAAGGCGATCTCAAAACGTTGAGCCGTGACCGATTCTTGTTCTTGTCCGTCGTTGGCTTGTCTTTTTGCCGGGCGCTCACTTGGGTGGGCGCGATTCCGTTTGCCGGCGGACTCGTTTCTTTGGGCGCACATGGGCCGGGCTCCCAAGGCGAGCTCAAAACGTTAAGCCGTGACCTGTCCTTGTTCTTGTCCGCCGTTGGCCTGTCTTTTTGCCGGGCGCTCACTTGGGTGGGCGCTCTTCCGTTCGCCGCCGGACTCGTTTCCTTGGGCTCACGCGTGCCGGGCTCCTAAGGCGAGCTCAAAACGTTAAGCCGTGACCGATTCTTGTTCTTGTCCGCCGTTGCCCCGTGTCTTTGCCGGGCGATCACTTGGGTGGGCGCGCATCCGTTTGCCGGCGGACTCGTTTCTTTGGGCGCACATGTGAAGGGCTCCCAGGGCGAGCTCAAAACGTTACGCCGTGACCAATTCTTGTTCCTGTCCGCCGTTGCCTTGTCTTTTTGCCGGGCGCTCGCTTGGGTGGGCGCGCTTCCGTTTGCCGGGGGACTCGTTTCTTTGGGCGCACAGGCGACGGGCTCGCAAGGCGAGCTCAAAACGTTAAGCCCCGACCAATTCTTGTTCTTGTCCACCGTTGCCTTGTCTTGTTGCCGTGCGCTCACTTGGGTGGGCGCGCTTCCGTTTGCCGGAGACGGAGTCGTTTCTTTGGCCGCACATGTGCCGGGCTCCCAAGGCGGGCTCAAAACGTTAAGCCGTGACCAATCCTTGTTCTTGTCCGCCGTTGCCTTGTCTTTTTGCCGGGCGCTCGCTTGGGTGGGCGCGCTTCCGTGTCCCGGCGGACTCGTTTCTTTGGGCGCACATGTGAAGGGCTCCCAGGGCGAGCTCAAAACGTTAAGCCGTGACCAATTCTTGTTCTTGTCCGCCGTTTCCTTGTCTCTTTGCCGGGCGCTCACTTGGGTGGGCGCGCTTCCGTTTGCCGGGGGACTCGTTTCTTTGGGCGCGCAGGTGACGGGCTCCCAAGGCGAGCTCAAAACGTTAAGCCGTGACCAATTCTTGTTCTTGTCCGCCGTTGCCTTGTCTTGTTGCCGTGCGCTGACTTGGGTGGGCGCGCTTCCGTCTGCCGGAGATGGAGTCGTTCCTTTGGGCGCACATGTGCCGGGCTCCCAAGGCGGCCTCAAAACATTAAGCCGCGAGCAATTCTTGTTCTTGTCCGCCGTTGCCTTGTGTATTTTTGCCGGGCGCTCGCTTGGGTGGGAGCGCTTCCGTTTGCCGGCGGACTCGTTTCATTGGGCTCACATGTGCCGGGCTCCCAAGGAGAGCTCAAAATGTTAAGCCGTGGCCGATTCTTGTTCTTGTCCGTCGTTGGCCTGTGCTTTTGCCGGGCGCGCACTTGGGTGGGCACGCTTCCGTTTGCCGGCGGACTCGTTTCCTTGGGCTCACGTGTGCCGGGCTCCCGAGGCGAGCTCAAAACGTTAGGCCGTGACCAATTCTTGTTCTTGTCCGCCGTTGCCTTGTCTTGTTTCCGTGCGCTCGCTTGGGTGGGCACGCTTCCGTTTGCCGGCGGAGTCGTTTCTTTGGGCTCACGTGTGCCGGGCTCCCAAGGCGAGCTCAAAACGTTAAGCCGTGACCAATTCTTGTTCTTGTCCGCCGTTGCCTTAGCTTTTTCCCGGGCGCTCACTTGGGTGGGCGCGCTTCCGTTTGCCGGCGGACTCGTTTCTTCGGGCGGCACATGTGCCGGGCTCCCAAGGCGAGCCCAAAACGTTAAGCCGTGACCAATTCTTGTTCTTGTGCGCCGTTGCCTTGTCCTTTTGCCGGGCGCTCACTTGGGTGGGCGCGCTTCCGTTTGCCGGCGGACTCGTTTCTTCCTTGGGCGCACACGTGCCGGGCTCCCAAGGCGAGCTCAAAACGTTAAGCCGTGACCAATGCTTGTCCTTGTCTGCCGTTGCCTTGTCTTTTTTCCGGGCGCTCACTCGGGTGGGCGCGCTTCCGCTTGCCGCCGGACTCGTTTCTTTGGGCGCACATGTGCCGGGCTCCCAAGGCGAGCTCAAAACGTTAAGCCGTGACCAATTCCTGTTCTTGTCCGCCGTTGCCTTGTCTTTTTGCCGGGCGCTCACTTGGGTGGGCGCGCTTCCGTTTGCCGACGGGCTCGTTTCCTTGGGCGCACATGTGCCGGGCTCGCAAGGCGGGCTCAAAACGTTAAGCCGTGACCAATGCTTGTTCTTGTCCGCCGTTGCCTTGTCTTTTTGCCCGGCGCTCACTTGGGTGGGTGCGCTTCCGTTTGCGGGCGGACTCGTTTCTTTGGGCGCACATGTGCCGGGCTCCCAAGGGGAGCTCAAAACGTTAAGCCGTGACCAATTCTTGTTCTTCTCCGCCGTTGCCTTGTCTTTTTGCCGTGCGCTCACTTGGGTGGGCGCGCTTCCGTTTGCGGGCGGAGTCGTTTCTTTGGGCGCACATGTGTCGGGCTCCCAAGGGGAGCTCAAAACGTTAAGCCGTGACCAATTCTTGTTCTTCTCCGCCGTTCCCTTGTCTTTTTGCCGTGCGCCCACTTCGGTGGGTGCACTTCCGTTTGCCGCCGGACTCGTTCCTTCGGGCGCACATGTGCCGGGCTCCCAAGGCGAGCTCAAAACGTTAAGCCGTGACCAATCCTTGTTCTTGTCCGCCGTTGCCTTGTCTTGTTGCCGGGCGCTCACTTGGGTGGGGCCGCTTCCGTTTTCCGGCGGACTCGTTTCCTTGGGCGCACATGTGCCGGGCTCCGAAGGCGAGCTCAAAACGTTAAGCCGTGACCAATGCTTGTCCTTGTCTGCCGTTTCCTTGTCTTTTTGCCGGGCGCTCACTCGGGTGGGCGCGCTTCCGCTTGCCGCCGGACTCGTTTCTTTGGGCGCACATGTGCCGGGCTCCCAAGGCGAGCTCAAAACGTTAGGCCGTGACCAATTCCTGTTCTTGTCCGTCGTTGCCTTGTCTTTTTGCCGGGCGCTCACTTGGGTGGGCGCGCTTCTGTTTGCCGACGGGCTCGTTTCCTTGGGCGCACATGTGCCGGGCTCGCAAGGCGAGCTCAAAATGTTAAGCCGTGACCAATGCTTGTTCTTGACCGCCGTTGCCTTGTCTTTTTGCCCGGCGCTCACTTGGGTGGGTGCGCTTCCGTTTGCGGGCGGACTCGTTTCTTTGGGCGCACATGTGCCGGGCTCCCAAGGGGAGCTCAAAACGTTAAGCCGTGACCAATTCTTGTTCTTCTCCGCCGTTGCCTTGTCTTTTTGCCGTGCGCTCACTTGGGTGGGCGCGCTTCCGTTTGCGGGCGGACTCCTTTCTCTGGGCGCACATGTGTCGGGCTCCCAAGGGAAGCTCAAAACGTTAAGCCGTGACCAATTCTTGTTCTTCTCCGCCGTTCCCTTGTCTTTTTGCCGTTCGCTCACTCGGGTGGGCGCGCTTCCGTTTGCCGGCGGACTCGTTTCTTTTGGCGCACCTGTGCCGGGCTCGCAAGGCGAGCTCAAAACGTTATGCCGTGACCAATCCTCGTTCTTGTCCGCTGTTGCCTTGTCTTTTTGCCGGGCGCTCACTTGGGTGGGCGCGCTTCCGTTTGCCGGTGGACTCGTTTCTTTGGGCACACAAGTGCCGGCCTCCCAATGCGAGCCGCTTCTTGGGCGCCCATGTGCCGTGCTTCCAACCCGAGCTCAAAACGTTAAGCCGTGACCGATCCTCTTTCTTGTCTTCCCCTGCCTTGTTCTTTTGCCGGGCGCTCCCTTGGTGGGCGCGCTTGCGTTGGCATTCGGACTCGTTTGTTCGGGCGCATTTGTGTCGTGCTCCCAATGCGAGCCGCTCCATGGGTGCCCATGGGCCGTGCTTCCAACCCGAGCTGAAAACGTTAAGCCCTGACCGATCCTCGTTCTTGTCTTCCGCCGCGTTGTATTTTTGCCGGGCGCTCACTTGGTGGGCGCGCTTGCGTTGGCATTCGGACTCGTTTCTTTGGGCGCACTTGTGCCGTGCTCCCAACGCGAGCCGCTCCTTGGGCGCCCATCTGCCGTGCTCCCAATGCGAGCTGCTCCTTGGGCGCCCATCTGCCTTGTGCTTCCAATGCGAGCTGTGGCATGCTTCCAACGCGAGCTGCGGCGTGCTCCCAATGCGAGCTGCGCCTTGTGCTTCCAACGCGAGCTGCGGCGTGCTCCCAATGCGAGCTGCGCCTTGTGCTTCCAACGCGAGCTGCGGCGTGCTCCCAATGCGAGCTGCGCCTTGTGCTTCCAACGCGAGCTGCGGCGTGCTCCCAATGCGAGCTGCGCCTTGTGCTTCCAACGCGAGCTGCGGCGTGCTCCCAATGCGAGCTGCGCCTTGTGCTTCCAACGCGAGCTGCGGCGTGCTCCCAACACGAGCTTGTGGCGTGCTCCCAATGCGAGCTGCTTCTTGGGCGCCCATCTGCCTTGTGCTCCCAACGCGAGCTGTGGCGTGCTTCCAACCCGAGCTGTGGCGTGCTCCCAATGCGAGCTGCTCGTTGGGCGCCCATCCGCCTTGTGCTTCCAACCCGAGCTGAAAACGTTAAGCCGTGACCGATCCGCGTTCTTGTCTTCCGTTGGCTTGTCTTTTTTCCGGGCGCTCACTTGGTGGGCGCGCTTGCGGTGGCGTGCTCCCAATGCGAGCTGCTCCTTGGGCGCCCACCTGCCTTTTGCTTCCAACCCGAGCTGAAAACGTTAAGCCGTGACCGATCCGCGTTCTTGTCTTCCGTTGGCTTGTCTTTTTGCCGGGCGCTCACTTGGTGGGCGCGCTTGCAGTGGCGTGCTCCCAATGCGAGCTGCTCCTTGGGCGCCCATCTGCCTTGTGCTCCCAACCCGAGCTGAAAACGTTAAGCCGTGACCGATCCTCGTCCTTGTCTTCCGCTGGCTTGTCTTTTTGCCGGGCGCTCACTTGGTGGGCGCGCTTGCGGTGGCGTGCTCCCAATGCGAGCTGCTCCTTGGGCGCCCATCTGCCTTGTGCTTCCAACCCGAGCTGTGACGTGCTCCCAATGCGAGCTGCTCCTTCGGCGCCCCTCTGCCTTGTGCTTCCAAACCGAGCTGTGGCGTGCTCCCAATGCGAGCTGCTTCTTGGGCGCCCATCTCCCTTGTGCTTCCAACCCGAGCTGTGGCGTGCTTCCAACCCGAGCCGTGGCGTGCTCCCAATGCGAGCTGCGCCTTGGGCGCCCATCTGCCTTGTGCTTCCAACCCGAGCTGTGGCGTGCTTCCAACCCGAGCTGTGGCGTGCTCCCAATGCGAGCTGCTCCTTGGGCGCGCCCGTCTGCCTCGTGCTTCCAACCCGAGCTGAAAAACGTTAAACCGTGACCGATCCTCGTTCTTGTCGTCCGCTGGCTTGTCTTTTTGCCGGGCGCTCACTTGGTGGGTGCGTTTCGTGCGAAGGGTGGTGCGGTGAACGCGCTGCTTGTCGGGTCTACCTGAAAATTGGCCTCGGGTCATTCGTAGGGTGGTCGGCTTGCGGTGTGTTGCCGTGTCCGCTTGGTAGCGCATGAGCAGTATTGACGGCAACGCTCATCTTGGGAAGGCACGGTGCAACACCGCAAGTGGTGCTTCTGTGGCTCCCAACGAGGGCTTGCTTCTTCGGTTGTTGGGTCCAAGATTTTCGGTTAAGTTACTTCGATGATGCCTATCACGCATTTCTCTTTCGGTGGAAGTGTCCTTTCGTGTGAAGGGTGGTGCGGTGAATGTGCTGCTTGTCGGGTCTGCTTGAAAATTGGCCTCGGGCCATTCGTAGGGCGGTCGACTTGCGGTGTGTTGCCGTGTCCGCTTGGTAGCGCATGAGCAGTATTGATGGCAACGCTCATCTTGGGAAGGCACGGTGCCAACACCGCAAGTGGTGCTTCTGTGGCTTGCTGTGGCTCCCAACGAGGGCTTGCTTCGTCGGTTGTTGGGTCCAAGATTTTCGGTTAAGTTACTTCGATGATGCCTATCACGCATTTCTCTTTCGGTGGAAGTGTCGTTTCGTGTGAAGGGTGGTGCGGTGAATGTGCTGTCTGCCGGGTCTGCTCGAAAAATGGCCTCGGGTCATTCGTAGGGCGGTCGGCTTGCAGTGTGTTGCCGTATCCGCTTGGTAGCGCATGAGCAGTATTGATGGCAACGCTCATCTTGGGAAGGCACTGGCAAACGAAGCCACACCAACACCGCAAGTGGTGCTCTGGTGGCTTGCTGTGGCTCCCAACGAGGGCTTGCGCCTTTGGTCTTCTTTCGGTTGCTGGGTCCAAGCTTTTCGGTTAAGTGCCTTCGATGATGCCTATCACGCACTTCTCTGCCGGTGGAAGTGTCATTTCGTGTGAAGGGTGGTGCGGCGAATGCTTTGTCTGCCGGGTCTGCCTGAAAATTGGCCTTGGGTCATTCGTAGGGCGGTCGGCTTGCAGTGTGTTGCCGTCTCTGCTTGGTAGCGCATGAGCAGTATGTCTGTTACGTGACTTCGACGACGCCTATCGTGCACTTCTCCATCGGTGGAAGTGTCATTTCGTGTGAAGGGCGGTGCGGTGAATGCGTCGCATGCCGGGTCTGCCTGAAAACTG